>DWCF01005254.1:0-14622 GCA_018230265.1 Delias oraia
TAAGAGTAGGATAGACAGTATCTTGTTGCTATCTCTCTAATGTAAGCGAGTGTCATGGCGATCTGATTTGTGTAACTTAACGACTGTGTGATCATAAATAAATAGTTTCTTATTAAAATTACGCCTATATTTCATTTAGCTTTCATCTAATATATAATACTTGAAGGAGATTGGCTAGAAAGGTCGCGTTAGAATCATAACAGTAGTTTTTTAGATATATTTAAAGATTAACTTTTGAATTAATATCATAAACTACCAAAATATTTTATCCTGATACAAAAAATTGTAATCTTAAATAACGACCTATATCAATAGTTTCTATTTCATTTCTGCAACAAGGGAAGATATTGAATAAAGCCATAGTCATTTCCTTTTACTATCTACATTGTAACATATTTACGCAACACGTTCCCACAAATGCAACCTATCTCTTTAAAAATACAGCATCTTCAACTTTGTTTGTCTACTGGCACAAAAATGGCGGGTATAAAGTAAGACTTTTGCGAGTTATCTCGAAAATAGTCGCCCGGGAAGAATTCACGCGTCATGTTTAAATTTGCAATTCCAGTGACACCCGCGCTGTTTTCATAAACAAATGTTAGAAGCGGTGTGACTCTATTGAGGAAGTATGGGTTATGACATTTTATTTTTGAAACATTTTTTCCTATACATCTTATTTTTATCAAGATTCTTAATAAGAATTTTATTTTCACCCGTGGGAGAGCCCTGCTGAAGCATATGCTAACGCACAAATTGGGCCGTCTCGTCCGAAGTGTACTCAGCGTACTCAGCGTGAAACGTTACTTGTACTGTGTTTCGCAGGGCAAGTGATGATATCGGAGGCCCTTAAAAGTGCCGCTTAAGCTTCGTAAAAAGCTGTCAACACAACCAATGCGCGGACTGTGCTGCGGTGTTTCATGGGCGCCGGTGTTCACTTACCATAAAGGAGACCCACCTGCTCCGTTGTCGGCTATAGACTAAAAAAAAGAACTTAACAAATAAATGAATTATGGCTGACAATCGACATCGGGCAATCACTGGTTTATTACATTGTTAAATCCCTGAAAGAATATTGTTGCTATACGAATAAATTAAACATATAAATAATATATAATATTATATAATTAAAATATAATAATAAAAAATAAAATAAACAGCATTTCGTGGTAAATTGATAAATATTTAGTGTTCCATCGTTTTTGGTGACGGTGTTACTTTTGAGTACGTGATGAAACTTGCAAATAGTCCTAGTTTCAGAGAATTATATAGAATAAATTAAAATAATATTATAATTTGATGTAAAATAGTTACAATCTGCTTCTGAATAAATTACGTTATTAATAAATTATATATGCTTATTTATTAATGATATGTGTTCGTGGTGTATTTTATTACAATTTCGATTTTTCGTGTAATTTTTTCAAATAATGCTTTTCAGGGACTTGTCTTTATTTTTTTATTTGGTTGTTGTTTCGATCTAAAAATAAAATAATTCTATTGATAAAACTAAACAATTGATATAATTAATTTACGACAAATTGTTATAAAGGTGAAAAGTGAAAATCTTTCCCATTTTAGCCCTGAATTTAAATTAACACTGTTAAACAATCTGCTACTGTTTTTATTATATACTAAAAATCTTAATGTCATATAGAATATACAAGTATCCCATTATTTTTTAAAATCTATTCTTCAAAGCGACCACGTCCCACCACTACCTTATACTTTAACATAAAATTTCCGAGGTGACAAGAGTCACGCGCGGAAGCTCCATCACAACCCTAATATCCCTTAGGACCTAACACAAATATGCATAGAACTTTAATCCCTATCACCTTACTTTAAGATGTATATTACTATAACAGCAATTCACTCAACGTGGTACGGGCACATAAAAAGTGCTTTGAACATCGCTTGTGTTACAATGTTTTATGAATTAATTTAATATTAATTTATCGCGGTAGTAAAAGGTGCAGGATGGGTTTAATTCCGGAAAGGTTTTTGTATCCATGTCATAACATTGTTTCGAAACGATTACAAGCCTGTCAGCACAAAACGAATTTAATCTCAGATGTAATGTGACCAATTCAAATAATATTCTTTTCATTAACTGAAAAACAATAAAAACATCATACAATAAGTATTTATCCTATATTTATCCTACACAACGTCCGCATAGTTGTAGAACGTATAGATTTCTATAAAAAACGTTATAAAATTGTTTATTATTCATAGCCAATGAATCTTTCGCACGTAAATAAAACCGGCTACGTTATAAATTTCATAAAAATATAACATTGCAATTTATTTTTATACCACAGGCATATTTTAAACCTTACCTAAATACGTAATAGATTTGTTTATATTGTATAAATATTCCTCATGAGAGCGATTTTTTTACCCTTTGACTAAATAACATATAATCTAAGCTTAGTTATATCTGATAGTCTTAGTATTTCTTTATTATATAGCGGACAACGGAGCTGATGGTTCTCCTATACGGTAAGAGAACATCGATCATTAGAGCGTCATCATATAAGCTCTCCCACGGGTGAAAAATTATTACTTTTTTTATTGTTATAGCTTTGATGTCCGCGGCAAGCACCTGTCAGAAGCTCGCCATTGGTCAGCACCGGAGGTGTTCGGACCTCGAGCACACTTCTCAACATCACCTCCTCCAGCATCCCTTCTCGTGAGAGATGTGAAACGGAGGGATGAGGGCGTCTACCGGTGTCGCATTGACTTCCGGAATACGCAAACCACTAGTTTTAGATACAACCTTACTGTTGTAGGTGAGTAAGACTTCAATTCTTTTTTTTTTGGAATGAATACTTGCTGTGGGAAAATACGCGGCTCTGATAGCTTGTACTATATCTAACTTACTAATAAATAGAAACGTTTGTTTGAATGTATGGTGGTTAGTAACTCTATCACGAGAAAACTAAAGAACGGAATTTAATGTGCCTGTGTTATGTAACTTATACATATAAGTTATAATTTATAATGATACTGTCTAATATTACCAAAATAAAATAAAGTGTGTCTCGTAAGTCAGGCCAGACAAGACGTCTGCCGAGTCCACTAGTGCATAATAATATAATTTGATGATTATCCTATATCAAGCTCACTAGACTTAGTATAATTAGAAAATAAAGTCTACTTTTTTAACAACACAGTAGATTTTATGTCCTAAAAAAGAGAAAATTACCCTGAACTGATTTACGTTTCGTACAAATAATATCGAGATAAAAGTTAAACAACTTCAAAAAGTTATACCAAAATCAAATATATTGTTTTGTAAATATCTGATTTAGAATTGGAATTATAATAGTCCAATTCCAACTTAATGGTAGATATAATAATAATACTTAATTGGAATACAAGGAAGTTCTGCGCTCAGTTGTGTATCGCAGTGCGCGAATTACTTTAATTCAATGAGCTCTATTTCTCAAGTGCAGTAAATTACGCGGTACGTGTATTGGAATTCATACGTATTCATAAACTAGCACCGGCTTAATTGTTTGGTTTCGACTTTGGAATGTGCTGCAGTATTGTACACCGAGATACATGAGAGCAAGTAAGGCGACTCGTGAACTTCGCAACGTTCATTAACTTACGTAAATCAATGGGTTTTAGTTGCTATAGAATGTGTTACAAATTTATAACAGCGATTAGGTACGACGCAAGCAGGGGGTACTTACAAACTAATACGACTTGGGGACAGAAGAGAACGTACATATCACATAAAGCACGGCAACTCACCCGCATCTCTGCAAGAACTAGGGGTGTCCATGAGTGGAGGATCGCTCATCCCAGGTCAGTCTCCTGCTTGTTTGCCACCATTTCCATTAAAAAAGTACCCATTCTTATGATTTACAATCGTATAGCAAACAACTATTTGTATTTTATAATATAAGTAGAAGCGCTTATTAGTTAAATTCGATGATTGCACAAATTTTTCTCATGTGTAGACAACCTAAGTAGCTTAAGGAAGCTCCACATAACTTATGGGAACGGCTGAAACGCGAGCTTTAGAGCTTATTATTACACTCGGTGAATGCTCGAGAGCTGTAACTTCATTTGGGTTATAAATTGGTCCGGTACTAGAATTTTATTTTTAGTTCAAACATTACTTCCAACGTTTTATTCTTGCTGAGAATGTAAAAACAAACAAAATTTTCTATGTTCTTTAAATATTTATAATTTTTGTATTCTTCGCCTGATCGCAACTAACTCGCTATGAATCTAGTAAATACAATTTATATATGGATGACTAAAAAATTATTAAACGAAATAGGATATTAATCTTAAACTTATGATTAATATAGTTAATTTTAATCCATAAAAAGATTATATAAATGTAATATTTTTATAATTTTTAAGAGATATGATAAAAAATATCCTTTTACTTACAATATTATTTTAACGATTATATGATCGATGAAAACAATTACAAGTTAATCAGTAATTAATAGATTAAATACACTATAAAAACGTTAAAGCTGCTTTAAGCTTTACACAGCTACAAATTCTTGGTTGTAATCCTCCAATAAACTTCAAAAATAGTCGTATCATAACCATTTTCATAGTAAAATGACCGGCATTTTTATCCAAAAAGCGTGCACCCTGCCAAATGAAATAAACGCCCTCCATAATCGTATTGTGCCCGTAATTTATCGTTTTTTCTTTGTTTTATTTGACATTTATCTACACCTCTCACCTTCAGGTGCCAGGAATGGAAGCATTAGCATTTTCATGGCATTTTAATCTAAGGTCACGTACACTTTTACAATTACCGTTATTTAAATGGCCAATATTAGGTACATGAACGTAATGTATACCTCAGAAGTAATTTTATTTCAATTTAGGGTTAATATATGGAGGGATTATTTATAACCGCTTAATTTTTCATATTAAGTGCTATACTAGGTACTCTAGAATGGGCCAAATCATATTTTATGTAAGCTTCTTGTGTAAAATTTAGCTCATAAATTTTAATAAAAAATATTAATTTTGTTATCAGATCCTGGGATCATTTTAGGTAGGTAGAATTAGTAATATGGTACCTACGAATAATTTTCACGGTTAGATTTGACGGTTTTAAAACGCCACTTACCTACTCAACTAGTAAGTCCTAGATGAGTACTGTTAATATTGCGAGTCATTCCCAACAGAAGTATCTAAGGATTACTTACTGGGAAGACTTCGCCACGAAAATTTTGTAAATACTTTTGTAGTAAACAACATTTTACCTTTTCAACGTACGTATTTATTTAAAGAACAATTTATGTTTTATATTACTGTAAAGAACAATTTATGTTTTTATATATATTTAGTTTTACGAGCTACGAGGCAGGATATTCACATACTCAGCGTAAAATAGTATTTTTACGCTGAATATGTGAATAATCTGTTTTACTATAGTATGTATGATTGCGTCAGCAACGCTGTTCCGCTGGTACGACAGTTGAAAGTTTTCGTCACTTTATCTATTGCATAACATCAATAATGGTTCAAAATACTGCTATTGAATTGAATACACAATAATTAAATAAACATATACAGACAAATAATTACGCTAAGTAAAATGAGTGCCGAGCGCAGCGCCGTAAATCGGTCAACAGTACATTGTTCCCGGGGGTAAAGAATTGAACTGCGGAACCGGTGTCGAATTTAAAGCAGCTGAAATTGAATGATCGAATTTCAATAAAGAATGAACTAACGAGGCTGGTGTTAAAACGCGGAATCCAATTATGGGTATGAGCGGCGCGGCCGTAATTACGCTCATGTCACCAATGAACTTTGATAAGTTAAGTCGCGCGCAAATAATTACACTATCTCATTTAATTTATAACCTCGTCACTAATTAATATAAAAATCAGTATAATAGCATATTATTGGTATCAACTTCAAATCTTTTTATAAATTAAATTACCTATTAAAATTAGATTGACTATGTTATACGGGATTCGTTAATTATAAAAATAAGACACTGTTATATGCTTATCAAACTTTTTAGAAAATAAATAGTTTAAATAATAAGGATGCCATACTTGATTGGAGAAGAGCCATGCTCAAATACGAAAATGACGCACAAAATTGGCCGGCTCGTCTGAAGTGACACCACGGGCTCACATTATGGTCAGCGTGAAACGATATTTATACTGTTTCGCTTAGTGAGGATATTGGAGGTTCCTGAAAATATGCCGCTTAGCGGCACAAAAAGTCGACAGCACAACCAAAGCGCGGACTGTGGTTGTGTGCCGTGCAAGTGTGGTTCTCGTTTCCTATAGGAGACCAACACGCTGCGTTATCTGCTATATCATAAAATGTTTTGTAAAATGTCAGCGAGACGAAGACGTAAGGTAAAATCACTTAACTCCTAGTATTATACGGATAAAATAAAATATAGTTTGTTTTACTGTGACTATGAATAGGGATATATTTTATGGTTTATCGGACAACGGTGCAGGTGGGTCTCATATATGGTAAGAGAACACCGCCGCCCATCACCACGCACCACAGTCCGCGTATTGGTTATGTTTCCGGCTTTTTACGCCGCTTAAGCGGTTTTTGTGTGGCCCTCCAATATCCTCACTCACTCAGCGAAACACAATAGAAGTACCATTTTACGCTGAGTATTCTGTGAGCACATCGGACGAGCCGGCCTAAAAGTACGTTAGTATCCCGTGTGTGAAAATAATTTCTGTTAATCTACATAAAAGTTTTATATAAGTTTTTCCTTGTTATTTGGAAAAGTATTTCTAACGCAAAACGCGTCAATATGAATGTTAGATAGGTAAACTATGTACCCCAAAGATTTAAGTTACGTGAAAACTCAATCCACGTCTCAAACTGATCAAAGTTAAACAATCGAATTTATATTAAAACTTTGTTTATAATCCATTAAACAACCGGTGATTCTGTCAGCGTTTGCTGTCTTTCTATTAACTTCTCCTTTTAATATAATCCAAGTTTCAATTTACGATCAAATTTTATTAATTGTACCTGTAGGGTTTGATGGGTTGCCGAAGTTTTAATAACTGCTATTTAAACGCGGGGTTGTTAATAAATATATTTTGTGTTGTGTTTTTATTTCATCCGTGGGAGAGACATGCTGAAGCATATGCTGACGCACAAATTGGGCCGGCTCGTGCGAAGTGATATCACGGTCTCACTGAGTACTCAGTGTTAAACGGTACTTGTATTGTGCTTCGCTGAGTAAGTGAGGATTTCAGAGGCCCTTAAAAGTGCCGCTTAAGCGGCGTAAAAAGCCGGTAATACAACCAATACGTGGATTGTGGCGCGGTTGTCCATGGGCGGCGATCTTCTCTTATCATAAAGAAGATCCTCCTGCTCCGTTTTCCACTATACCATAAAAAAAGAAAACATATAAACCTATAAATACGGAAAGAAACTAAATATCTGTATAAATATATTTCCTCCATTATAAACAAAATATTTTTATGTTTACATAAGTTATAGTGTGCTGGTGATTAAGTATGTATTTATAGTAGATTAAAAATTCAAAAAAATACTAATTTTGATAGGTTGGAAGCATTCACTGTTTTTTTCTTTTATAACTATTAAATAGATATATATTCAATTTATCCGTAGAGTGGCATGTCTCTTTCCAATTAATCCAACGTAAATTAATTCATACGATTTTTATTCAGTGTACTTAACGTTCGGCCGAAATTAGAGGGAAAGTTAGATTGGACGATCCCACTGTGTCGAACGTAAAACCAAATTGGGCTTTGACGCTTTAAACGTGGCCCACCGAACAGCTCACCTAAAATAGACAAATATAGTTTTATATGGACAGGAGAAAATCTACCTTAATTGTTGTGCCATAAGATACAGTTTGGCGCAATTCATTTTGTACGGTAGCATAATGCTAATAGAACCTTAGTTAGCAATCACCTGGTTGTATCTAGATGATTAATTGCATTTGGTTCATCCCGTGTTATTGTGTCTGCTTTTAATTACATACCAATATTGATGGAAAGATTTGTTTTATTTCTTCGGGTTGGCGTAATTGACTGTATTGTTAAATTTGTAGTAATTTCTATACATCGTCGATATTTTTGAATAAGTTAACTGTTTTATATCACAGAATATTTAAAATTCTAAGTAATTGCTGTGGGAGAGTCATGCTGAAGCTTATGCTGACGCAAAAATTGGGCCGGCTCATTCGAAGTAAAGGGCCACAGAATACTCAGCGTGAAATGGTACTTGTCCTATTTTTCGCAGAGTGAGTGAGGATATCGGAGGCCCTTAAAAGTGCCGCTAAGGCGGCGTAAAAGGCTGGCCACACAACCAATGCGCGTACTGTGGCGCGGTTGTTCATGGACGGCGGTGTTCTCTTACCATATTGCAGACCCATCGTTATCCGCTATACCATAAAAATTATTTTTTCGATGTGAGGTACTAAAAACCGCCGAAATGTATACTTTTTGTTGGAGATATGTTTATTTAGATAATCTATAGACATACAAACAATAAAAATTCTTTGTCAAACTAAGCCTATTCTATAAATGAGCACTAGGGAGTTAAGATAGACTAAAGAGACTTTGAGTATCATCATCATCACCATCATTTCAGTCGTATGACGTCATTAAATATAGAACAGAGTATTTATTCGCACAGATTATTTCGCTTCGTTTGAATAAACTTTGTTTGCTATCGTTATAAACTTTTACAGATTTCGCTCCACGTATTGAAGCGTTGAACAAAAACTTGTCAAGAGAAAACCGCGAGTTCTAGTATTTTACTAGTGCAACTTCCAATGTCCTAGTTATTTGTAGCGAGGCTGTTCCAACTTAAAAGATTTTTATTTGCCACATCTCATATTATCGAAAACGAGTTGACGAAACTAGATAGATAAAATAGTAATTCAATTGAATAAAAAGTGTAATATTTTAGGATTTTTCAAAAAAGACATGCTGTATTTTCTGGCATGGTTGTGGATGTTTTCCTTAGAAGAAGAACAAATGTTTTGGTTACACCTTTCGTAGGTTTTCTATGTAAATGTAATATGAACTAAGAGCTTTATACATCCATACGAAGATATAACATGGAAAAATGGAGGATAAATTTGCTTTTCTTATTATACGCGACATAGGAATAAAAAAAGAATATAGTAACTTACCTGTGCCTAAAGGCCAGCAACACAACCAAAGTTTTGCAAGGTCTGGGAGTGTGAATCGTCGGAGGGCCGTCTATCATAGATGATCTTCCTGCTCGTTGGCCATTGATTTCATTTAAAAAATTAAATTCATCTAACCTAAATCATAAAAATCAAACTATCTCTGATCACTAAGGCGATCACAAATAAAAATTAATTAATCCCTAAATAAAGTATAATAACAACCATATTTTGTCTACAACCGCCTTTTAAAGCTTCGACAATATCATTTATTTAGTATTTTAGTTGTAAAATTAATTAATGACTGTCCATAAAAACTCCTACAAGTTTTATACATGTGTCAAACTTAATGACATACTTACACCATTCATTTTTGTAACTGTAGTCGACTAATTGTGATGAAGGCATGAATTATTAAACTGATTGATTTTGATTTATTAAGTTTCAAAAGAAGAAAACAGAAAATAAAGTTATAAGTTACTTGGAACAGTAATTATATAATTAGAGGTATATACTATATTTATAACAATGAAAATATTTAACTTTATTAACGCTCAACCCAAAGTCCAATGTAGTATATGTCTGGAATTATGTATATCTAATCGAATGAGACATTTATGTGGCTTTTTATTTATAACAATATATTTTTTTATACTATAACGGACAACGGAGCAGTTGGGTTTTCTACATGGTAAGGGAACACCGCCGCCCATCAACAACTGCGTCATAGTCCGCGCATTGGTTGTGTTGCCGGATTTATACGCCCCTTAAGCGGCACTTTTAATGGCCTCCGACATCCTCACTCATTCTGCGAATCACACTACAAATACACAGTAAAAAAAGTAATTAGTACAAGTATTAAACACAGTACTCTGAGAGCCCGTGGTATCACTTCATACGAGCCAATCCAATTAATGCGTCAGCATATGCTTCAGAATGGCTCTCCCACGGGTGATGTTTATAAGGTTTCGTTATACTAATATTGTAATCAAAAATTCATTTAGAATGTCTCCATCACAATAATTATAGTAACACGAAGTTTGATTGATAGTTCAATTTACGAACGTATGTTTTATCCGTTTAAATGATATTTAATTATTAAATGTCGAAGATTTTTAATTGTTACCACTGACATTTATTTTCAGTACCACCAGACAAGCCTGTGGTGGTGGATCGTTGGGGGCGAGTCATCAATACTACTACTCTTGGACCCCACGAAGAAGGAGATGACGTATTGTTAACATGTCGGGTTCTTGGGGGTAAGTTTCAAATATATAATTTTTTAATAATAATTGACTGATAACTATTATATATTGTTCTTAAAGCGAAAACTTTGTACACCTGTCTTAGAAACTTTGCGCAAATGGATAAACGTGATATTTTCCACAATTCAAGTTTATATGAAGTGTTAAAAGTTCTTTTTATATAGAATGTGTTTGAAGTACCTTAAAATTATTATTGCACACTCTGTTATTTGAATAATACAGAACACATGTATATTTTAATGATTTCTTTACCTATGTATTTCAAACAACGAAAAACTCAGTTCATAGAACTTCTTTTTTGCATTTAACAGATTATATAAATTGACTAGACATCATTGATATTATTGTCTCGTCGACCTGCTTATAACTATAGACTGGAATTTATTGCGCGCTAGGATTGAAGTAGATAATATTTTCGTCCTTATGTCGCTATAAAAAAATATTGTTTTGTTACAATTATGTATCTATATTTAAAACTTTCTTCTTAACCTTATCTGTCAAGTGGTTAGTATTTTCACATGTAGGTTCAGTGTCCTAAGTATCCCGTATTAGATACTAAATGTTTGCCCGGCTCAACTCGATAGAACATGAAAATGCTTTTATTCTGAGTACAAAGATTTCTTTTCGAAGGAAAATAGATGGCAGCTACCTGGAAGTATTAAAACAGGGGACAAGCTTATAAGCGTTATTGGATGTTTTTGACAGTTTACTTAATGGAATTTGAAGGTTTACTTGCAAAGAAAATGGAAGGTGACGCTTTTCACGGGGCTATGTTTCCGTGGATCAAAAATTACTTTATCGCTTGTGCCAAAAAATATATGTGACTTTTATTACTTTGAAACCGTACGCATAATTTAGTCTTGTTTCTAACAATAACTGCATTTTATATATATCTCTAGTAGAAACACCAGTCTTTCTGTTTGAGGTATACTAAGACCTACAACGGTGACTCTGAGTCTTAATCTTAAAAATGTATTATCACACTGAGCACACATATATATAACCCTGCCAACCAATCTGTCCATCTATCCTGTACCCGTCCACAACAGAGAATAGATATTTATCAGATATTATAAAAATATCGTTCAATTATTGAGTTAAAAGTATTAAACACTTTGATTCACCTCACAAACAAATTATTTGAATTACTCTATTCCACATTTATGTATATTATATTCTCAGCAATATTGAATTCTCATTAAGTCATCACTTATTAGGTATCTAATAGAATATAATGAGTTGTATTAAATTAGTGCAATTAATGCTTTTATCATTGAAACATTATAAATAGTTGAAATGTGGCGTAATACGCGTGGAAGAGCCATGCTGAAGCATATGCCACTGCTCTAATTGAGCAGGCTCGTCCGAAGTGATACCACAGGCTCACAGAATACTCAGCGTGAAATGGTAGTTGTATTTAAAACGGTACTTCTACTGTGTTTAGCTCGGCGAGTGAAGGTATTGGAAGCCCTTAAAATTCCGGCAACACAACCGATGCGCGGTCTGTGGCGCGCTTGTTTATGGGCGGCGGTGTTCTCTTACAGTCAGATAAACCGTAAATATATATAACGATTAAATATATTGATCTAAATATTTTATCTTTTAAACACATTCTCATCCCTATTAATTTAAAAGATACATTTAATTTTACTAACAGTCGAAAAGGTAGTCATGTATTTCATAAAAAATAATAAGATCCATCACAATGCTTCCACAAGACATTGAATACATTAGTAGTAAATTTAAACTTTTCAATAAATTCTGATTGTAGTTAAAATTCAAATTGACAACGGTTTGTATTTGCATAATCGAGAAATTGATTGAGGCCATATCTGAGAGAGCAGGTGAAAAAATAAATTCTTGAGAGAGAAAATGTAATTCCAATGAAGATTTGTAAGGGCTTGGGAGTTCATAAGCACACCACCTGTTGCTATCTCATTTAATTTTCTAAATAAATTTAGTATCTGACGGAAAAGTTAAATTTTAATGTTATTTATGTAGAAATTATTTCAATTGTTAAGGATTCGTTTTTTCTCTATGTTATATATTTCCTGTAATCGTAAGTTTTTTTTCTATTGTAACTAAGTAAATAGTATTCTGATCAAGGTAAATTATATAGTAAACTGTATTTTCTTACGTCATACTGTTAATAAGCTGATAAAAGTCCTCCGTAACTTATTTATGAAATACCGTCTTTCTAGATGTAGGTAAATTCATTCAGTTGAGAAACATTTTGTTCAGTTCAGATCTATTTTGTAATCGGAGTGAGAGTATAGATGCCCAGGATTGATATTAATAATAAATCTCTCTTTCGGCAACGCACCCGCGGCTCTCTGAGGGCTGAGGGTGTCCATGGACACAGGAACGCTTATCAAAAAGTTTACGTATTATATTAATGCACTAAAATATACTAAGATGTCTTAAAGTTATAAGCCTGTTATAATAATAAACATGAAACATTTATCTTCAGCGGTTTTATATTTACGAAATACAATTAATGTAATAGATATATTTAAATTATACAATATAATTGATTTACAAAACCGACGCACACACATTTTTTTCTGTATAGCTGACGGAGCAGGTGAGTCTTCTATATGGTAAGAGAACACCGCCGCGCCACAGTTCACGCATTGTTTGTGGTGCCGGATTTTTTACGCCTCTTTAACGGTATTTTTAAGAGCCTCTGATATCCTCATTCACGCTGTAGCGATTATTTATGCTGAGTATTCTGTGAGCGCGTGGTATCACTTTTGAGTAGCCGACCCAATTAGTGCGTCAGCATATGCTTCAACATGGCTCTCCGACGGACGAGCATTTATATCATGTATTAGATCCCTTGACCACATAAGACTTATTCGTCTCTTTCTCTGAAATAATTTAGAGAGTCCCATTTTACCATTTAATTTTAAATTAGGCTTTTTCTAGATTAAATATGTTTTGACTAAATAATAATATACAAAATATAATTTTATCGCAATTCACTATCTTCTTCTTCTTCATCAGCCCATCTAAGTCCACTGCTGGACATAGGCCTCCCCCAAAGACGCCCACCCGCTGCGATCTTGAGCATAGGGGGGCTATTTGCCTTAATCACCACGCTTGGCAGGCAGGTTGGAGATCAATTCACTACATAACTATTGAAATGAAGCGTATGAAACAAAGTTAATATTTAGTATACAAATTATGTTTCTGGCAATCAGCTTTAACGTAGAAGTACACTCCGCAAAATTACCGTTAAATAAAATATCAACATGTACGAATTCATTATTTCAGCAGCGTGTTTGCGCAAACACCGAAATCTAATTTAAATAAGCATTGCCTGTTTATCGGAGTGGAAAAGCAGTACAAGTGTGGTCCTTACGGTATGGGAATAAACGTCAATTTGGCGTAATTATTGCTTTTAGGCTGAGCACTGGAGTACGCTCGTGACCTGCTTTAGTCGTAATTACGAAAAGGCGCCTGGTTCGATTGATTTTTGGAGTTGAGATGAAATTCAGTTACGTTTAGCAGAACGAAGGCGGTATTTATAATGAGGATTATTTGGGATCAGTTTTTCAAAGATATACTTGTACATTATTATAAAATCGTAGCATGCTATATTAAATTAAGAATTAAGAAAAAAAATTAAAAAGAAAATTAAGAACTATAAAAATATTATTTTTTATCTGAGACTATATTTTGTTGAGTTACCTTGTTAATCTAATAAACATGAGGTTTATTATTATTTTGTACGTTTTGTCTCAGTTGTTTGGTTGTTCTATAATACCTTCGTTAATCAGAATAAGTTTAACTAAATATTCAAAAAAGTTTTTAATATTTATTTGAAACAAGATATTCAACATCTTATTTAAGACGGAAGAAAAGACAAGAGACAAAAGTAGAATTATTTGATGTGCTTTAAAATTGCTAATTTTCTTGCGAAAATGTGAAAATTCAATATATAGGACCTTTCGTTAAGTTCAAGTAACATGAAATAACAGTTTGGTAGTCTGTTGTTTATTGGTATTGCAATAACAAATGAGATTCACCTTAATTCACTACTCATCCGCCATTTTTAACTTCTTATCGGCTGTCATGTCGGCTTATCGATCGGCTGTCAGTTCGTCGAGCGATGTGGCCAGCCCATTGTCACTTCGACTTACTAATACGGCGGGCAATGTCAATTACTTTGGTTCGGCTGCGGATAACCTCATTTCTGATTTTATC
>DWCF01005255.1:0-14622 GCA_018230265.1 Delias oraia
TCTCTCCATTTAACGACAACTCTGTATAACGCTATAAAATGCACAGTCCCTTCAGTGTCGTTATATAGAGTTTACACTGTATTTATAATTTTATTAAATAATTACATTTATTTTCATATTTACAGCTCTTCTGTAGAGATTTCATAACTGAAATTGTTGACTACTATTTCACTTAGCACCTGTGATATCGATTTATTAAATTTTATCATACATATTATGTGATGCTTATTTGGCGCAGATAATTAACTTCATGCGCAGGGAGTACAGCGAAGAATGTAATTTAATAAATTAAGAACTACGATACGTGAATCTATACTCATTGATGTATACTAAGGTCAGAAAAGTAATTAAATGTGGTCGTTTCTTCTTTTTCTTGTTCTTTTTCGGTCTCTATGACCAGTGAACACAATTTGCCAGTGTCAGTATTATATTTATATAATTTCGGAGGCTCTTAAAAATGCCTTAAGTGGCCTAAAAAGCCGCCAATACAACCAATGCGCGGACTGTGGTGCTGCCGCTTCTACTATTTTCTGCCTACCCTCTTTAAACTGTGATAATATGACAACTCTGCAGTTTACATTTAATAATCGGTGCATCCCGAGTGTCTTTTGAATCCGAGACGTCATAACGCAATGTATCTCACCAAGAAGCTTGACCAGAGTAGAGAGAAGCCATGTTTGAAAAGATGACCATCCACTTTGTTTATTGCCGAGCGTGATCAGTTGATCAAGGTGAGTTCACCTTCACCAAAGATTCGTGGCTTCCGGGATTTTATACATAGTCAACTTAAAGAACCTTTGGTTAAATTAAAGAACCTTTGGTTAAATTAAAGTAGCTAATTTAATTTTGATCCCAAATGACAGTCACGATGCGAAGTCAAGATAGCCTTCAGCTTACTATTACTAATCACACGACATTGAACAATCCAAAACCAGCGAGCTCGAAAACCAATTACCTTCACATCACTGCAAATGATACATATTAATTTTTACCACTGCTGTTCTTCAGAACTCTTCAAACAAGAATTTGATTGACTACTGTGCGACGTCATCATAGAATGCAATGACGTCACTCCATATATAGTTTATAAGATTATTATTATTATTGTCACAAGATTACAAACGGATTATATTCATATAATTGACATATTTTCCATTTAATTTATCTCTCTTTTTATATTAAACATTATTTATGAATATTTAACTGTAATTATTTATTAATGCCACTGTTTTAATTTATTATATTTTTAATTGACATTGCGTTCCACATACATAACTTTATTTATCAAAGAACTTATTTTTCCGACATGAATACAGGCTGTGTTAATATAATTATTGGAAACTAAAATATAGATATATAATTCAACACTGAATCCAATTATATGGGTACAATTAAACAAGTAATTTTAAATGTTTATTTTTTCTAACAAATGTATTTTTTGTCACACCGGAAGAAGTACGAAATACGCAGTCACTGAGCCGCGCCCTCCAAAAAAAAATGTTCTAACTGACCTTTTTCAAAATCTAATCTTTAGATAGATCGAAACATATATTTTAGCCTTTGAACGGCAGAATATTTCACAACTAATATTTTTTATATATAAATCCAATCTTTATGCTTACATCAATCTAAAATATAAATTTTAATTTAAATCTAAAATTCAAAACTTTTAGTATTATTGCATAGCGGATAAAGGAGCAGGCTGGTCTACTTTATGGTAAGAGAACATCGCCGTTCATGGACAACCACGCCACAATCCATAAATGTTGCAGTGTATGTTTTACAGACTTTTTCGCCGCTTAAAGAATCTCCGGTATCAGCAAATCACAGTACAAGTTTTGCTTCAGGTCTTATATGCGCCTGTGATACGATTTCGGACGAGCATGGCTCTCTCACGGATAATACAGTGTTAAATTACTCGCCTGGCCACTATTAAAGTCAATCAGAGACCGAAAATAATAAAAATTAAATTAAAAAATTTATAAAGGCAGCTCGAACCTGGTACCTACCTTAGCGATAGACTTATACCAACAAACAGATTAAACAGAGACACTAAAGAAATCTGTCGTTATGACTGAATGTTGGATAATCAGATGGAAAGTGACGAAATTAAGCTTTCACGCGATGTATTTGTTAAAATGTGGTGAGAATAGCTTTATCTTAGTGCGTGCTGTGTGGTACCGCAACCCCGCATGTAAATCAGATTAACGAGTCGTGGGAAATATGTAGATCGACAACCTGTTTGCCACATTACACAATATTAGTGAGATTTATTTTATAAAGGAAGTTAGTATCAAGTATTTTTAATGTAAATTATTACCTACATGTACAGTAATTTTTTGCTGAGTGATTAAGAATACAAGAGACATAAAGAGCCGACAACTCAACCTAAAGCGCTAACTGAAGCGTCTTTGTCGATAATCTGATCATTAAAAATCGACACACTTCTGAAAATAAATTTAAAAAACTGAGTGTTAATGATAAAAAAATTACACCCACTGAGTTTATTTCGCCGGTTCTTCCCAGTGGGCTTAGCTTGGAAACTGTGGTAGACTGATGTTGACGTTCCATGAGCTGTATTGTTGAATTTATGTTGAATAAAACACTCATTTTGAAATTAATTTTTCACGTGTGGAAGAGTCATAATGAAGCACATGCGGACGCACTAATTGGACTGACACGCCCGAAGTGATACCACGGCCTCACGGAATACTCAACGTGAAACGGTACTTGTACTGTGTTTCGCTGAGTGAGTGTGGATATCGGTAAAAAGCCGGCAAAACAATCAATGCGCGGACTGTGGCTCGGTTGTCCATGGGTGGCGGTGTTCTCTTACCATATAGGAGACACACCTGCTCCGTTGGCTGCTATACTATAAAAAAATAAGAGCTAATAAACAATTATAACGTATGATTTGGGGATCAATGACAACTATTAAAGTTATTTCATACATTTTATATTATAATGGCTTGTTTAGTAAAAAGTAGACTCCAATATAAATATATATCATGAGATATAGTTTGAATAACTGAACCTACAGTTATAGAGGCATTCAGAAGAAAACAGAGACTTTTTACGTCATAAGAAACAAACCATTAAACAATTAAAATAGTAAAATAATTTCCAACACAGAACGTATGAAGATTGCGGTTTTATTGTCAGATGATATAGAAGGCCTAAAATTGTAATAAATTTTATGTAGATAATAGTTGAAGCAGAGTAAGGCTCGCAGTGAATTCGCTCGGCGCGGGCGGCGGGCGATGGGCGATAAGGCGCTCCAGCTAAAATTAATATCATCGCAAAATAATGAGACGTAATATTGTACATCTTAGGGTATAAATAAAGGAGATTGCAATCGAAATAAAACTATTAACAGATTTAAATCGGCACTTTACATGCGCTGCTCATGCCTCCGCTGCGCCCATGGGCCGAGGCGCCCGGTCACGACTACTCACGGTTACCGTAAACTGGTGTCTTCATAATTAAAACTTGTTTTAAACATAATTTAGTATCCTAACATCTTATATCTGGAAAGTTTTATGCCATACATTGAACCCACATACATAATTGCATTCCCGACGTTAATTTTGAATCAAAAATGTATTTTTAAACGAGATTACTTAAATTTTTAACTTCAAAAACAAATTATTTCAATCCATCAGTACAATAAGTCGGGTAACTACAGCAATTAGCGGGTTATTAAGACCGAAAAAATGAGATTAAATATTGTAATGACATTGCGAATTTGTTATTTTAATTGTAGTTTTAATGTTATTAGTGGCGGTTAATTTTGTGATAAAATGATCGTGGCCAAAGCGTGGTTAATGAAATCATGTCCGGATCGGTCGCTCGTAAAAGACATGTTTTATTGTGCGGTTCACACGCAGCAGTGCGCGGGCGCAACGCGACTACTACGTAGCATTTCCAAACTTAATCTTTGAATGGTATTCGAAAATTACCTGTGATTGTATCAAAAGTATACATAAACATTTTTATTATAATATAGCGAACATACAGCTTGATCTCATAATGGTAAGAGAACACCGTCACCCGATCGCGCTAAACTCAGCGCAATAGTTGTGTTGCCGGCTTTTTACACAACTTAAGCGACATTTTTAAGGGCCTGCGATATCCTCACTCACTTAACGAAACACCGTAGAAGTTCTGTTAGGAGTGCAGCTACAATTTCACTTCGGACCAGCCAACCGAAATGAAATGGGATATTATAGTAATATCTAATACATAATAAAATGACATCGGTAAACAGATAAAAGAGAATCCTCCGCTTATAAGCATGGTAATGCTATCCAACTAGATTCCTACAACACCCAAAAGAATATACATTACGTTCATCTGATTGCGTGACATTGAAGAATCATAATTTGAAACAACGAAACTGTGGCTGCGCCCGCGTCGGCGCCATGAATTATATTTACTTTTATGACTTCGTTAAGTGCACTCAGAAATGTTGCACTAACATTGTTTTAAATAATTGCACTAAATCAGCACGGTTGGGTGCGCTCAGTTAATTGCCGAACCTGTACGAAATATCCATCATGACGCTGTCGATGCCATACAATTACCCACATCGTTCCCTTAACTAATTATTATTGATAAGGCTCATTTAGCTTTAATAAGAGGTTATAAATACAGTGCACGAGGGAAGAGACATATGGTTGACAGCCACAATTGGTGTCAACAAAGTAACGTAAAGTAAAGTAAGTATGTAAGTAACGGCCTATACCTGCTATGCAAATTGATGTTTATTGTTAATGCTTTAAAATTAACTAAAAAGGTTTTAAACACTTTAGTTGAAGTTAGCTGCTTTATTTTTATTTATTAGAGTGGCTTACGAGTATCTTTTAAAGCAGCCGAAAAAGGAAATAAAGCCTTCGCGTGTAATCTGATGTAATTGCCTTTATTTTGCATAACGAGCAGAACTTTGAACTCGACTGAAGTTAGCAATAAATCGATCGGCAATAAACAAACGCTTAATCAGAGCCCGACTTCGAAGCAGCATCAGCCTGCAACGCCCAGACCCGTATTCAAATCGTGATAGCACTCGCCGGCTTAAATCAACCGCGACCACCTTCAGCGACTGGTTAAACAACTTAAAATAAACTCTAATTCAACAAGCTAAGGACCAAAATAGTAATACCAATTGTCACATTTACTTCGGCGTGAAATTTGGAAGATATAATTGCATTGTTTATTCATTACTTGCATGTAACATTGTAAACGATATTGAAAGCTTTATGGAATCAAGATTAACAAAGGTGACGTTTTATATATTTTAATAAAAAACAAGAATATTGGTTTCATAACTTACCGACGGAATATTTGAACCATTAAATAACTTAATAAATTTAAGCTAGCGGTACAATTTAGCTATTTCAATACAATTGGCAAGTATTACTTGTATGTGTTACAAAGTAACAACCCGTTTTACCCGTGTGAGAGCCATGATGAAGCATATGCTCACGCTCTAATTGGACTGGCTCGTCCGAAGTATTACCACGGGCTGACAGAACACTCAGCGTGAAACGGTACTTGTACTGTATTTCGCAGAGTGAGTGAGGGTATCAAAGGCCCTTAAAATTGCCGCTTATGCGGCGTAAAAAGCCGGCAACACAACGTATTGTATTTAGTGTTTCCTAAATGCAAGACCAAGACCAGACTTAGCCAGTCTTGGTCTTAGTCTTGCAGTTACTTATAAGAAAGACTATTGCTGTTTATTGAAGTTACTTCTTATTTACCAAGTCCTGTAAGACGCGAGAGTCTTGCAGGGTCAGTCTTGGTCTTGCGTCTTGCAGAAATTAAGCGGTCTTAGTCCTAGTTTTGGTCTTGCATTTGCAAGACTGACTGCAAGACTCATGCTTCTTGCGTCTGAATTTGGGCAACACTAATTGTATTACGAAGATGATAGTCAGAATGAGACATAAAGTATCGTATCGCGAGTAAAGTTGCAAAATAAGTTATCATTATTGGTTGATAATAGAATACTGCAATAATGGGCACTGGGCAGGCGCAAGAAGCGTCGCCCGAGGGCAGGAGTGCCTCAACTTGCCTCCGTTTTGCCCCGGGCTGGCTGTCTACACCGCATTTATTACTTCATTATAATCCTCTATTAAACAGCGGAGATATTTTAATACAATTAGGGTTATTTAAAACTATTATTTACATTTTAGGACTACTTTATATTAAGCGACTAATAAAAAGTAATCTATTTTACATCTATAGACTGTAAATATTTTTACATAGGAATTAAGTTATAAAACTTGGGCGTTTTTCAAACTTTTTATTCTCACCATATTTAAATATCTAAAACATTAATGTAGGTTAATTTTGATTTATTAATTTTGATATCAGTTGTTACACATTTTTAATAAATTTTGTTTCATTAATGGTTCAATTTCAGCAATATAATTTAAATCTATTATCGCCTTTAGCGTAATTAACACAAGGTGGATATCGGACGCATGTGAAATAATACCCCTCTAACGGCGTAAAAAGCCAGCAACACAACCAAAACAGTGATTGTGGCGCGGTTGTTCATGGGCCGCGTTTATCTTCCAGCTGAGATCGTCTGCTCTATTGCCCTCTATACTATATTTTTTTTATTATAAGCATCTTGTGAACTATAAAAATAGGGACATTTAATCTCTATATAGATTAGAATATATGGGACTCAGATTGATATTAAAAATTGTTACAAACAAAATTCATCACTATTATTATATTTGTGCGCTGTTATGATCTCGCCTTGTGTGTGTAAACATCATTGTATATAACTCGGTCTTTGGGACTAAGAGGCTAGAGTCAGTCGTGGGTCAAGGTTGTCGGCAGCGACACTAGATTCAGATAGTCATAGATCGACAAGTTAGTCAACACTCAACAGTTACAGTACTATGTATGGTATACATATTTGGTACAAAGTTTTTACTTTGAAAAAAATTTTTTTTAGTATAGCGGATGACGAAGCAGATGGGAGTCCCATATGGTAAGAGAACACTCCTTTTATGCTGGTTGCGGCATTTTATTTAGTGCCTAGTTAGAGTGGCTCTAATATAACAGCGAAACACAAGTACCGTTTCACGCTGTCTGTCGTGGTATCTCTTCGGACGAGCCGGGCCAAATAGTGCGTCAGCTTATGCTTCAGATTGGCTCTCCTGCGGGTTAAATTTCCCAATATCCAGGCATATATAAGTTTTATGAAACAATAATTATAGATCTATACCAAAAAGATTTATCAAATTATTAGAATACTTAAATCAAAGCAAATACCAAATATAATATATCTGTAAGAACATAGTGACGTCTTCCGACGTAAACGGTTTGGTGAATTCGAAATATTCTCTAAATACGTAATAATTATTGAACGTCATCGGGATCCTTAACCTTATATCCTTAACATATCTCAGGTATCACCTTTTTTTGCACGTCCTTTCTCTTTATCGCATAGGTGGCGTCAAAAATACGAATGGAATTCTTAAGTTTTTGCAATGGAGTATAGATTACATTATAATAAAAGTAATTTAAGCATATCTTAGTCCTGTAATATTTTAAGTTTATTAGTCAAGGACACATCTAAGAAATAGTATTTTGTCGATCATTGTTGGAGATAATTGTGTGAGGTCAGTCCGTCGCGGCATGGCGCCTGCGTCAATTGACGGCTCTTTTCATTGTAGCTCAGCTGTTTAATGAAATCATAACCCTATATGACCGCAAATCCAAATTTGTTGCATGTAAACTCACTAATACAGAGACGTGTTACATATACCAAGACAAGACTGATAATTTTAACTTTTTTAAATCACGGTTAACAAAAGTCATATTTTTTAGTTATTATTTATTATTTATTTTTTATGTACTAAATACCTCTTTACCAGTAATTCCATGTCTTACAAAGAAAAATGTTTGTATATACTTTTTGAAGATATATATATATATATTATAATTATTTTTTATAGTATAGCGGACAACGAAACATGTGGGTCTTGGTAAGACAATGGACACACGCGCCAGTCCGTGAATGGACTGTATTGCCTGATTTTTACGCTGCTTAAGCAGCAATTTTAAGAGCCTCCATATTACAGGTACTGTCCCATGCTGGCTGTGAGTCCCTGGTATCTCTCCGGACGGGCCAGTCCAATTAGTGCATCAGCATATGCTTTATCATGAGTGTGACAGTGTTAAGATACACATCTGGCCAATTTCAGTGCCTTCTAAAGATCGAATACCTTTTTTCTCATTCGGGCCGGAGATCGAACCCATTACCTCTCGCTTCGTTGTAGGCTTATAAGACCTGTCACTAGACACTCAGTTACAAGACTTTCAAAATATTTTTGTATTAGCATATTCACTTAATAGTTCGGTTATTATAAGATAAAAATTGCAGCCCCACCAGGCTTACATATCTCAAGTAGGTACACTAAACTGGCTATTATCAGACGATTGTCGTTGTTTAAAGGATATTAGATGTTAGCTACAACAAAACGTGTTGTGTATCCATATTGGGCATCCGACCAGTGTCCGAGAGTCGTGTGTGACCAGCAAGGCGACAATAACAAAGAATAGAAGTGCGGTATCGGACTCATTGTATTCAAATGTGTGACAGACATTGTGCCATTACTGTGAAGGCTTTTACTTCGCGCGCCTAAATGGTTCGAGGATATCGATTACCATCATGGTTAAAGCATACCTTGTACTGAAACGTCATAATTCGTACGCTAATCTGGTTGAAAATGCTATATTCTTCTAAGTTAAATATATATTCACGCCAAGTTTAAATAAACTGAACGAAAAGTATTATGCCATAAGAATTATAGTAGACAAACAGCATGCGAGAGCGATAACTCCTAATTCAGGCTATTAAAGTTAGGGGCCGCGTGGAATACTTAAAATTGATAAAAGCGTTTATTCGTCGTGTATGAAGGCAGCCTCCGTGCCAATTACAGCGGGCATCTGATAGCGCTAACAAGGCGATGCGTATCTGCACCGCACCCGCGTCGAGCCGCTGCATTCAAATTGCGATACCACTCGGCCGGGAGTCCTTAGCCGAACGCGTTTAAGTCCATTTTGTGGAGCGTCACTTTGCATGATGATTGGTGTGAATTACGCGGGCACCGGTCGTTATTGTCTCGCAAAGTGAAGCTGGGCGCGGGGAGTTCTATGCGGCGAGTCGCTCCGCATTGTGCTCGAGGTGGAATATTTCACGCAGATGGCGTGATAGCGTGATCGTGCGCGCAGCGATATCCCGAAGGCCGAGTGCAGCAGGAAGGAGGCCGGTCGCTATGAATCAAGCGTACGAGGTTCCGGCTGCGATTGCCGGCGACAATGCGCCCACGCCAATTGTATTCAATGTCCTAACATTTGTTTAGATGAATAGCGCCGGAGCCGGCGGCGGCGTCTTTCAATGATTCGCGGATGACCGTGCTAGATTTATGGCCTCTAACCATAGAGCGGCGTTCGGGCACCCAACAGGACAATTAAATAATTTGCGTACGGCCCCGGCCTGCGCCTGCGCCGCTTGTTTGTGACTGATTTGTGGGTTTTGGGCTCCATTTGTATCGCCTCCAATTTGAGAAACTATAATTTGTTAAACCACAAAAAATAGTTCCACAAATTACAAGACCACTATCATTATTATAATGATTTTGCAGAACACATTATAACTTTTAATATAAACTATTTCGTTGTAACCTTACTCTCTAGTTTATAATTTTTAATCAACATTAAACTCTTATAATCAATATTAAAAAATTGGCTATTAAGTTTACCTTTCCGCGCTCATGAATAATGACATGGTAAATTTTGTTTTAACGCTATACACATAAAGAAATCTTGTGATCAGTTCATAATAACACAAATGGATGTATAGGAATGAAAGAATCACCCTGGGAACGAAATGTATGTAATGAGGAGCGCGCTGACAAAATGGGAGCAGCAGTAAGCGATTCCCAGGCGCCGACAGTTCCAGTAAAGTGCTGTAAAGTGAGCAATTGTATAATTGGCGGGCAATCAGTTTGTCGTCACCGTGAGAAGCCGACGGCCGGCCGCGGCCGATAGTGCGTAGTCACTCCCGCAAGCAGACGTCACGAATACATGGGAATGGTATTTTAATGGAACGTAATTCCAGCAGGAATATCTAATAAAGAATAGTTCTTCACTAATCTTGTTCGAGTTTTTCCAGCTTACGAGATATTCTAATAAGCAATTTTAAAGGACAAGAATTATGGGATCGCTCCATTACCCCGTATTTGAATTAATTAAGGCAATTGTTAAAGAAGCAGCAATTATCCACGCGGCTTCTTCAAAGCGTCTTTTGTTTTTAAATTGACGCCAAATTAATATGCCCTCGCTGCGCAAATAAGTTAATTTTGAATTTATCAACGCCACATATACCTACATGTAATTATGGGCGTCTACTTTTAAAACTCTTTTAAGGTGATTTGTGCACTAATACGAATCCAATTAGAATCATAGATTTTATATCTCCATACTTAATGCAAGAGTAAAATATAATATGAAGTGATGATGACGGATGAGTGCACAAACACCCTAAAGACGAAGGTTTTTAAATCTTCGCATCTCTTTTCATGTGAAATGAATCGCTATATTTTAGGCGGCCGCTGTCTATTTTAGTCACTTGTGCCAGAATGTGTTGATTAGTTGGGATCGTTTGTAATTTGTCAGAAGCATCAACTATCGGAGAATTGGCCACGTAAAGTAACCATAAGGAAGCCGTACAGGTAGTGGGCAGGTGAGGTCACCGACCGCATCACTGGATATTGTTTGAAGCGCGATCTAACCTTATTACCGCACGATGAGCCATCGATAATCCTGGACTCGGGAACAATGCCGGAGCGAGCTCATCGCCGCAAAACGCTTATCGCAGATGAGTTACGATTAGTAAATTGGCAAATGCCGCGATCCGTCCTCTAATAAATACCACAGTTTCTGAACTATTCCAAACAGCACGACATATTAAACGCTTGTGTCTTCTTCAACTGTACAAAATATTTTACTACAATGAAATAAAAGTATAAATGATATAAAATCTAATTTTGCTACCGTAAAGTACTTTTTGCCGAACATTCTCAGGCTAAAGAGAAACGTTATTAAATTTCACAATATTGCCTTTTACGTACCGTCCTTAAACAAAGCGAAATTAACACACTGTCGATAAAAACGCTATAAATAAAATATTATTAATTATGATGAAAAATTCAACCAATCGATTCCATTTGACTAATATGGCGATTGTAATGTTGTGTGAACGAGTTCGAGTGACGGTGTCACAGTACACATTGATAGACACTTGACTTCACCAAGCTAATGTTTTCCTCTACGTGACAATTATTAAACGGAACTATTAAATCAGTGTACATTGTGGATGTCGATAGATTTATCACTGAGTACGAATAGAGACCGCAGGTTTGAATCCAAGCTGATGCTATCGACAAGAAATTACGTTGAACGATACCAGCACACGCCGCTGATGCTTCGTACGGGAAGTAATCAACTTTAGTGTATTTTCCTCGTTTATTACATTGCTTAAAAACTTTATTGAGTGATCATATCCTGTACCGTTGAATGTTCACAGATAAAGCAGCGTAATGATCAGCGTAATGGTGCGATGTAGATGAGGTGCGTAAACAATTGTCGCGCGTCAAATGAGATTATAATGTGAAGGCGCGCGTGGCCTCATTTCCCATTTGCACGCTCGCGACTGCTCACCGGCCGCCTGCATCGCCTGCTGAGATGGCCACCCACAGATGAATAAGCCTTCAATTAGTGAACATATATCAATAAGAATGGTACATTCTGAATACTTATTTCAATAATTAGATACTACATTACCTGAAGGTGTACTAACCATATAACCATAGCTTAGGTATACAAACATTAACCACTACATGAAGACAAATATGCGTAAAAACTTCTGCACAAGCACCAACTGATACCTGTTAAACTAGCCAATAGCTTATAAATAAACAACTTTTGCCAATTTGGCTATAAAAAAATTAAACCCTATGAGTTTCTTGTTGGTTCTTGTAATAGAAGGTACCTATATATATCTTTCAAACCACTGGTAGCTTTACTAATAATTGTACCTAAATAGACTAGCAAAAGTGCCCCTCGTGGGCCCTTTTTGTACAAATTCTTATTTGAATTTGAATACTAAGAGTAAAAGCTCGATGTTCACAACAGCTGAATACATAAGCCCTATTAAGATGTTGCGATCATTTAAAAAAAAATCTAACTATCTAGATTTTACTTTCAGTGTCCGCAATATTAGTTGTACCACATTTAAGTGTGAAATAATTCTAGTTTAAAAAAATATGGCTCTTATATTATAAGGATAAAATAATAATAAAATCATTTATTTTCTCTCACAAACGACAATAACCTACTATTACTGCTACGCCCTACAAATACTATCATTTCTAAGGCTATAGGTTAAGCTTTTTTAATATTATAGGCGGATCTCTTGTAAGGTTTTTACCTTACAATTGCGCCACAATCTTCACTTTGGTTGTGATACCGTCATTCTACGCCCCAGAAGCGGCATAATTTCGAAGGCCTCCAATATCCTCACTCACTCAGCGTAACACAGTACAAGTACCCTGTGTTATACGCTGGTATTCAGGTAACAACAAAATATAAATAAAATGGTAAAAATTCTACATAATTAAAAACTTGCAAAATGCCATGGAGGCAGTGTCATGCTGGAATACATGAGATGAATTGTAGCGGTGAGAACGGAGAGTTAGTTGCGTTGCGAGTCGCGGGCGCGTCGAATGAGCCTCGCGGAACGAATGTCGAGTCTGCGCGGGCGCATTAACGCTTTATGGATCTTTATTTAATTTTCCGGCGCAGGCGCGTGAGACCGAGCGGCGCGGATAATCGCGAAATTGTGCTGTCTTTTTGTCCACTTTTTATTTGCCAGATGCTTTGTACACTGCCTATAATTCACATTTTTATATAAAAATCACAACGGCATGCCATCTGCATTGCTATTATTTTATAGTATTTCATAGTATATGGTATAGCAGACAACGAAGCAGGTGGGTCTCCTGTATGGTAAGAGAACACCGCTGCCAATGGACAACCGCGCCAGAATTAGTTGTGTTGACGGCTTCCTTATTCGTTTCTCTTAAAAGCATGTAATGAAAATTTATTTTCATAAAGTCATTCTCAAATCTACAATTTACCGATTTTCCGTTATGAGGCAGCTGTACATACTTTGGTAAACTTATAAAAAGCCACATATTATAAAAAAGTATTTTGTATTTGTTTTTATTGCTTTTATCGAAAACCTCGTATTACTATATAATTATGCTATTGTCTTTGTTTCCAAAAATTTAATTAATTTGAATTTGAATTGTTTGCCTAAGTATTAAGGGCTTAATTTTAACCGCGCCTAAATAACAGCCGACAGCGCCATGAAACAATCAAGTAAAGTTGATCGATGTTGTCCGATGTTGTATTTTTAAGTGTATGACTAGGTAAAATGTTCACGTGTGATTTTAACCTTCAGCCCAATTACCTACTTGGTATACCGCACATCGCGTGTCAATAAACAATCAATGATTTAGTAATGATCAATAAATGATTGTAATCAATTGACAGAATGTCCCGCAGTATAGGCAGATAGTGTGCGGGACGCGCTCAATTAGGCATCGTTTAGGATGTTTATTCAGTTAACGCGGAACACTGCGAGCCTGCGATCTTTAGGGTTGCCTACTTTAGTGTTTAGCGAGCATCGATGATTCCGTTTCTTCTATGGTAAGAAATCGTCGCCACCCGTGGACAACCGCGCTACAACACGTTTTAGTTATGTTGCTGGCTTTTTCGTTTAAGCGGTATAATTATATAATTTTCATGGGCCTCCGATATCCTCATTCAGTCAGAGAAACAAAGAACAAGGCTCGTAGTATCACTTCGGATGAGCTAACCCAATTATTATGTCAGCATATGCTTCAGCGTGGCTCTCCCACGGGTAAGTTTGTATATGTTATATATTATATGTATATTCAAATTTATATATTTTTTATGTTTTTATTTATTTATTTGTGTAAATGTGGTGGGTATTGGCGATTACAAAGAGAATAAAAAGCCGGCAACACAACCAATGCGCGGACTATGGCTTGGTTGTCCATGGGCGACGATGTTCCCTTACCATATAGGAGACCCACCTGCACTGTTGTCTCCTATACTATAAAAATCAAATAGTTGATAGCCCTGGTACCCGCATGTCCATTCAAAGGTACGCAATTTAATTTCTGTCAACTGTGAATCAGGCACAGGGCGCATCCAAATATCCAGCCAGCAATCTTCATCCCTATCGCTATAAAGATAAGATATATAATCCCCTGCATGAGACTGGTAACCCTTTATGACGATAGGGGAATGGGGCTATTTTTTATTATTTATCGGAGTGGCAATATGTTTATGAGTCGTGTTCATGTCAAGATCTCGATAAGGAGCGAGGGTCGGATTCCCTCAACATCGCATTATTGCACAATCAACATTACTTAGAAGTTTCAACTTTTTTATTAGATACTTAATTGATAATTGTCTGATAATGTTTGCATATTTTTTTATTAAATTTCCTGT
>DWCF01005256.1:0-14620 GCA_018230265.1 Delias oraia
AAATATTTATTATAAATTAAAATAAATATTTTTACCCATCAAAAATTATTATGGAAGAAAGAGAAAATAGTAATTTTACAGTTGGCGACAACGAGAGAAATGAACAGAGTCAGAATGAATCTAGAGAGCATACGGAGGACAGTTTTGCTGATATCGAGAAACAATTGGCAGCAATGAAAATTAACATTCGCGGAACTTATAACTTTAGAAAATTTGATGGTAGGAGGTCAGAAGCAAGACAATTTATACTCCAGTTTAAACCATTCAAAGGAAGTTGGAACGAGGAAGAATATTTTGGATTCATTGAGTCAAATTTGGTAGGAAAAGCAAAGTTTTGGTATGATGGTTCAAGGAATAGTTTATTTACAACGGTAAACGATTTCGAAAAAGAATTTCTCGAATATTTTGGTTTAGAAGAAAAGTCGAGCAATACGAAACTGATAGAAATATTTACTAATAAGAAACTGGGATTACATAATAATGAAGAATTTTGGCTAGAGATTTTTGCAATACATAACAAAATAACAATTTCCTTGAAGGATGTTATTAATACAGCAGTAGTAAATTGTACACCAGTTATAGCTAATAGATATAAAGTTTGTAAGACGTGGTTATCGGTATTGAAAGTTGCAGTTGAGTTAGATCACGAAAATGAGATGTTCAAGAAAAAAGAGATTGTAGTGTCTAGGAAAAATCAGGAGAAGTTGGGAGATAATAAAACAACAGAGAAGAAACAAATAGTTTGTTTTAATTGTAAAGGAAGTCACTTTAGAAGTAATTGCCCGGAACTTAAGAAGAAGACTAATGAGAGTAGATCTAGTTCGGTACAAGCCAAATCAGAAGGCAAATTGAATACGGTCATATGTCAAAGCACAAATTCGGACTTACCAAGAATAATAGTTGAGATTGGCGGAATAAAGGTTCCTGCACTCGTGGATTATGGTGCTGATGTAAACTATATAAATTTTAAATTAGTTGAGAGCTTAGGATTGCAGATGGATCACGACAATCTAATGAAAGTTAAGTTGGCGAAAGGAAGTGGAGAATCTATAGGTAGTATTAAGGCAAGAATTAGAGATAGATTAGGGAACAATGTTTTTGAAACGTATTTCACTGTTATTGATGATTTAAATGAAGAAATCATTATAGGAAGTAGAACGAGTAGGATTCTTAGAATAAAAGTTCATTGGGAAGACGATGAAGTCGAGATTTTTAATGATGGAACGAGACTAAAAATGGAGACAAAAGAATACAAATTAATGATGGTGACAACGGAAAATTTAAAAAATGATATTTTATTAGAGTGCAAATTTGGCGATGATAAGGTTTTAAATAAAGAAATTAGTTACTACTTAAAAAAATATTTTGAAGACTTAAATAACCCGCAGAGGAAATTGCCAATAAAACATCAGATTAAATTAGAAGATGAGAATAAACCAGTATCATGTAAACCGTACAGAAGAAGTCCGCAACAGAATTTGTTGATTAGAGAAAAAATCAATGAATTGTTACAGAAAGGTCTGATAAGAGATAGTACGAGTAATTATGTATCACCGGTAGTTTTAGCTCCGAAGAAAGACGGAAGCATGCGTATGTGTATAGATTATAGAAAACTTAATGCTAACACTGTTTACGAGCCATATCCGATACCGAATATAGAAGAGGCGTTAGATACGATAGGAGGAACAGACCTATATACGTCACTAGATCTAGAGATGGGATATCATCAGGTGGATATTAATCCCGAAGATATCCATAAAACAGCGTTCATAGTGAAAGAAGGTGTTTATGAATGGACTAAGATGCCCTTTGGCTTAGTCAATGCACCATTTACTTTTCAGAAGATTATGAATTGGATCTTTAAAGAAATCCTATGGGAAAAAGTTATTGTCTATTTAGATGATATCTTAGTCTTTTCGAGAGGTAAGAAAAATCATTTAGAGGATGTGAAGCAGGTCCTAGAAATTTTGGCTAGATTTGGACTACGAATAAATCCTAAGAAATGTACTTTTGCTGTAAGAAGTATCGATTTTCTAGGACATACAGTAGAGTATGGTAGACTAAAAATTAAAGCAGATCAATTGGATAAAGTTTCGGGATTAAAGATTCCTAAGAATGTTAGTGAATTAAGAAAGATGTTAGGATTTATTGTTTATTTCAAGAAGTTTATACCTGGCTACACTACTAAAGCTGCGCCATTACTTAAGAGATTGAAAAAAGGAAATTTTAAATTTGAAAAAGAAGAAATTGAAGCATTGGATAATCTTAAGTTTGAGATAATAAATGCTAAACCATTGGTTTTACCAGATATGAAAAAAACTTTTTACTTATATACGGATGCGTCAGATATTGGTATTGCTGGTGTGTTAACACAAATTACGAAAGAAGGTGAAGAAAATCCGATTACGTGGATTAGTAGAAATCTGAATAGCGCTGAGGTTAACTATACTACTACAGAGAAAGAAGCATTAGCGATCGTATGGTCAGTAGAAAAATTGAAAGTTTACCTTGCGAATAAATTTATTATTAAGACAGACCATAGTGCTCTGGTTTGGCTGATGAAACAGAAAAATCCGACAGGGAGACTGGCTAGATGGGTAATGAAGTTACAGAACTACCAATTTGATATTGAACATATCAAAGGAACGGAGAATACCATTGCAGATGTATTATCTAGAGGAGTTTTATCGACCAGAAACAAAGGAGAGTTAAAGAGTATAACAATAGAGGAGAAAGCCTTAGATATTGAAAAGGATGAAAAATTAGTTAGAGAAATAATTATGAAAGCACATCTCGAATTAGGACATGGTGGAGTTGATTCCACAGCGATGTATATTAAAAATGTAGCAACAATTCCAAATGTAAGAAAGAAAATTGTAGAATACATTAGTCGATGTGAGACCTGCATGAGGTTTAAAGATCGAAGATTACAGAATAATAGTAGGAGAATAGAAATTAAGAGTCCATTCTACATGATTGGACTAGACTTAATAGGTCCCCTGTCTACAACAGAGAATGGGAATAGGTTTATTATTGTAGGTACTGATTATTTAACGAAGTGGGCAGAAACTAGAGCGTTAAAGAAAAAAACAGCAGAAGGTGTTGCAAACTTTATTTATGAGGAATTCGTATTAAGACATGGACCACCAGAAGTACTTTTAACAGATCAGGGTTTAGAGTTTAACAATAAGATTGTTAAGAAACTCTGTGAAATGATTAACACACGGAAAGCATTTACCAGTGCATATAATCCAAGGTGTAATGGACAGACAGAGAGGTTAAATAGAACACTCATAGCTAAGCTTGCAAAAATTTGCAACGGAAGGTGGACCGAATGGGACAAATTTTTACCTATTGCGATGTATGCTTATCGAATTGCTCCGTTAGCAAAATTTAATTCTAGTCCTTTTAAATTATTGTACGGGAGGGAACCGCATGATATGGTTGTCGGTAGAGAAACTAACAGTAAGGTTTTAGAAACCGAGGATGAAGTATTACAGAAAATTGATTTATTAAGAAATTGTCTACATGATTTAGTAAGAAATAGTCGTAAAAGAGAGATCGAAATGACTGAACTTAAGGTAAAGGATAATAACATTTTAGTTGGAGATATAGTTATGAAAAGAAAAGAAATATTTGAAAAGATTAATAAACTTGATGACAAATGGTCAGGTCCTTATTTAGTGCGAAAGAGATTCGACTCAGGAGGCTTTGAGATTGAAGATATGTCTGGAAGATTATTTAGGTATAATGAAAAAGATTTACAGTTAATGCTAGGCTCAGACGTCGAAGACTGGGAGAATCTTAAGAAAGGGAGTGTGTTGCAGGTGGATGATTACATTCCTGAAATAATCTTATAAATATTTGTTAAAAATATTTATTATAAATTAAAATAAATATTTTTACCCATCAAAAATTATTATGGAAGAAAGAGAAAATAGTAATTTTACACATTTTAAATTGAAAATCATTAGATATTTGTTCCATTGAGAAAAAATTAACAGACAAGTTTATTAAAAATATGAGCGTAAAAAATGTAGATGACTTAAGAAATCAATTTTTTTCGGCATTGGAAGTTTAGTATAAAGTGAAAAATTCATTCAAATATACAAAAATAGTTCAAATTTTGTTTTTTTTTATAATTGTTAATTTTAATTATTGTACGGATAATTAAAGTTTATATCGCATTTAGAAATTATTTAAACTTTACTAATTAATTAATAAATTAATAGCTTATTGATTAATTCATATTTTAGAAAATTTAATTGTTTCACAACACACACATATACTTTCTTAATCTTGATCGTATATCTTAATATTATCACTAAGCTAATCTAAACTACTATTTAGATTTTTATACTCTTAGTTACATAGTAAAACTCTCCTTTCCTCAATCTACATATCCCATATTATCAGGCAGCATACCACATAAACACTTTTCTTGTAGAAAATTTCTAGATCTTTAAAAGGAATATATCTTTAGAGGCCGACAACTGACGGTATGCTGTTATATCAGACTAGAAGTTCGTTGGTTTGTGGTCAACATAAGCCGATATGGTGCTTATAATGGTTATGATAGACTTCTTAACCAAAGCATAATACTAGAGTGTCACCGGCTTGCTTCACCTCTCCAAGGTGGGTGTTCAAATGTAATTTGTAATTACTATAGGTCTCTAAAGTAACCTACAAATGCTTTCGAGGCTACAACAATTGTAATTGATGCTTAAAATTAGTTATGCCTAGTCCTTAAACCAGGACATTTACAACCATAATTGCAACTTTTTGTATAACGAGACGACTTTAGCGGCAATGTCGTTTTGAACCCGGGCTCTTTTAGGATTAAAGCCATGATGTTAACCACTTCGGAAATCAGTGCCCTAAAATTATAACATTGATTTAAAGACAGCAAAAAATTGTTTATAAATTACATGCAAAATAAAAAATAGTAATATCATAATTTTGTATCTAATTAACGGATATATAAAGATTTTATATACCTAATTGTGTGTTAACAAAAGACATCAAAGTTTAAATTTAAAAGCTAACGTATTTTATCATAAACATTTAATTATCAGAAAAAAAATGCAATATTAAATTATTTTAAACTATTATTAAAATTAACGTCACTTTAGTTTAAAATTGTTATTTTTTATTAGTATAACTAGTTTTTCTTCGATTGTGCTTTTTAATATATCATTATGTTCTGAAATTTTACTCATTGGTTTAAAGTTCTAGATACAATTATTTATGTGTTGTGTAAACCAGATAATCAAATGCTATATAAGACTTTATTATCGTTTACTAATTATTGATTTTGAAATTAAAATTTTTGATTGGCTAAATAAATTATTGAAAATGCAAATTTAAACTTATTTATAAATGAGAATTTTTCTTGAATAAATATACATTTATATGTTAAAAATAATTATTGTCTAATTCATGAAAATTTCTAAAAGTATAATACCTTAAATTACTAAGTAAGAGTTAAATCGATTATTATACTAATTAAACATATAATTAGTCAAATTATAATTTAAACAAAAAAATAAAAGAATGGATTTTTTCTATGGCTATAAATAATTTAATTTAACTACAGTTAAATACACGAAGAAATTAAATCTAATACGAAATGATCTAAATGATTAAAGAAGAATATATCGACCTCTTTATACAATGTTTAAGTGGTTATATTCTATATGTAAGTAGTATACATAGAGAATAAATTGTGTTTTATTATTTCAAATTATTAGTGAGTAATTTTTTTAATATTTTTCGATCAAGTCTATAATTTCATAGATTATTGATTTTAATAAATTTTGAACTACAATTTTTAGATTTGTTGATATTGTCTAATTTTATGTTTCTTAGATTTTTTTGATTTAAAATCTCAAACTACTAATTCTAGAAAAATTATGTCAATGAAACTTAAACGTTTATATAAAAACATAAAAATGATTTTGCATACATTACTATAAATGAACTTTACATAAAAATAAAAAGTTAAAAAAATGCGTTTAGTTAAAATAAATATATAAAAAATTATTCAATATAAAAACTATTTTACAATTTTAAGTTAGTGAGGCATAAAACTGTTAATAAAAATGTTTGGATCAGTCATTTTTGCATACAACTTATCGTTTTAAAAATCAAAAGTTTTTTCAAAATTGTAGTTAATAGATCGTACAATAATCTGTTGTGTTTTAAATTTTGCTAAAATTTAATATTTTTTAATGAAATATTCGACAGTCACCAGGTCAAAAAATTTTAAGATATTTCCCGGACAATTATTATCTTCAATCTAATCGATTATATCGTAATTTAAAAGTTTTAGTAATTCAACTCTTTTTTTGTTAACAAATCATATTGTATTCGACTAAAAAATTAATGTCAGCTTGTAGCTAAATATAGCAAGATTTTATAAAAAATTAATTCCAATTAAATTGTACTTTTCTGAAAACTCTTTTTGGATATAATGTCTAAAAAATAAAAACGATGAGTTTTTGTTTTTTCATTAGGCATAGGAACCTTAATTTAACTTTTCATTAAGGAATATTTTATTAGAATGTCATAAACGAAACTAGTATAAAAATCATAATTTTTAATTAATAAATTTTTCCAACTTTCATGCAATTATAAGAGTGAGCTTTACAAGAGTTAAAGTTTTTCATTGAAAAATCGGAATTCTTTGTAGACAAATCGATAGTTGGTATTTTATCATCTCTTGATTCTCTTATTATAATTTCATCTTAATCTCTCTAGAAATAAACTCTTCTTAAAACGTTAAAAATACCATAGAAGGTTAAATAAATATGCTTTTAGTTGCAAATGTAATTAATTTTTATGTAAATTCTTAAAATCATAAAAATAACATTATAAAGCAAAAATTTAAACTAAGCTTTACTTTATTAAATTTTTTTTAAAGTTTTTTTAACATATGTAAATTGCTTTAAAATAGTTTAATATTTCTTACTACCCTATTTAATAATATTTAAAAAAAATAGATAACTTACCTATACAAAAAATCATTATAAAAATAATTTCCCTAATTTATACATAATTCTATCCCCTAAGAAAATAACCTTACTTAAAAAAGCAAAATCTATACTAAACAAACAAGCCAAATTTTCAATTAAAATTTTTTTACATTATTTATTTGCGATTACTGAATATGTTTGTATCGTGTTTAACCGGTTTGTGTATAGATATAAACCAACTTTAATATCCCAAATACCTCGGACATATAAGTATATTGTTTTTTTACCAAGATAAAAAGCAATATAATTGTTTTAGTAAAATGTTAGTTTTAGAAATTTTGTTAATTTAAATCAAACATTAAAAAAATACAAAAAAAGTTACACGAACAAATCTTTATTTTATTATATGACTTTTAAAAATAAAAAATAGATTTCTATTGTATGAAACTCAAACAAATTGAAATTCACGCATATCCTAACAATATTTTCGATTCAAGGTTAAATCTGTTTTTTAAAAAATTATCAAGATAGTTAAAAAAGTCTATTTTATTGCTACTATTGTACATAAACCTCGTATGTTGAAATGTATCAATGTGTTAAATTGTGCTGACAGGATGTGATTAAGTAAACAGAAAAAATTAGTTTTTATTTAGTATTAATAAATAAATTTGCATTTTAATAGTTTTTATTTTTTAAATCAGTACAATTCTAACATAGTTTGATATTTATATTTGTGTACTATAAATCATTTTTGTTGAGCTTAATACTTTTCAGTAAATGTTTTTTTCTATGTGTACAATCTTATAAAATGATAACATATAATTATAATAAAATTGTAGTTTACTTGATCTGTAAATTTATTAAAGTGATAAATAAAAATTAGTTTAATTAAAACTTAAGATAAACGTATACATTTTTTTATAAAAAGTAAAATAATTCTTTAACAAAACATAGTCAAAATTTATTCTATCATACCTAGGTATAAAATAATTTTTTAATTAATGGCCCATGATATTTGCTTTCAAATCAATAAATAACCTTTTTTTATTTATCGATTCGATAATTACTATAAAAACATCTACTGACCAATATATTTCTACTCCAAGTGATATTATAGACAGAGATTCAGTAATGATTAAAACAACAAACAAAACAGATAGTTTTTTTGATTATAATAGCAAGTGCAGTGAAACGTATTTTATAGAAGTATCCGAAATTTTAACAAATAGAAGCTTTAATTATAAAATTGTTAAAAGTATTGCCAATATATTTTTTTTAGAATTTAGAAAAAACTTTAAATTTTTCAGCATTTTAACGTCCATTAGTAAACATTACAGTAAAAATATAGAAGTCTTTAGCTTCAGAACGTATTTCTATTATATTGAAAAATACATTAAGGATATAGTAACAAAAGATCCAAATAATATGATGAAAAAATTCCATAAAGCTTTAGCGTATAAAAGCTATGATCTTGTATATCTATATAGCCTACACTATTCTAGAGGATTGTCGACTAAGAATAAATTGTTTTTAGAGAAAGTAATAGCTGATAATTTAGAACTAGTATGTGACAAAGATTGTTTTTGGAAAGTAAACCAACTTTTTAACACAGTTTGGTATAAAAGTGTATTTAATAATTTCAATCTGACAGATATACAAGATTTAGAACATTCTTATATAAGTTCTACTGATAACTTTTAAAGCTGTTAACAATCTATCATCGTTATCAGGTTTAGGCTATAATAATAACTTAACTACTATTATACCATGATTACTATTAAATATTTAGTGTAATAAAACTATTTACGTCAATTTTTTTTAATAAAATGTAATTATTTAAAATTTTATTAACATTGTTTAATTTTAGAAATGATTTGATTAATTTGTTACATAAGAATTTTATTTATAAGTGTTTTTGTTTAATTAGTTTATGTATGTTTTACTTTTTGATTATTAGCCTGTTATGTACTTAAAAAATTACTGAAATTATTATTAATTGAGATATATCTACCTGACATATATTTTATTATAGGTATTAATATTTTTTTTATTACTAGAATATTAAAAAAAAAGCCTAGAAAATATTCTTTTAAAATCAAAGACTTAAACAAAAAGAAGTTTATAATTAAATATTATATTAAACATAGAAAATTTGTATCAATATAAATAACACAACATTTTGTGTGTGCAAAAAAAATTATAAAATTTTTCAACGGGTCTTATTTTTTTATCTTATATTATTAAGTATGTATGTTTGCATATAAACACTTTTTATACAAACTCATTAAAATAAAAGCAATAAAAATGATTTCACTAAAAACATAGAAAGTTTTTATCGTTTACATAACTTTTATTTACAGTTACACGGGTATGTCAATTCACGTTTCACAAAAATTACCATCCAATTTTTTTCTTATTTAAAGCATTTTTTTAAACATCTTTTCACTCATATATAAAAATAACCTATATTTATCTCTAACATTGTCAAAGTGTTCACTAATGTAAGATATTTATTATGCTTACATAAAAAGGCATACATAAGCATTAATTGTGTGCTACATGTCGAGATTAAAATTAATCAAGCCATTAAAAGCATAGAAATTATTTGGCTTATGAAGATGTAAAAAGTAAATTTCGCAACTAAAATTTGTAGACATATAGTTTTAAATTATAAAAAGCTGTTAGTTTATATATGCTTATATGATTAGTAAATTATAAAAAATTGCATAAAAAAATTCTTGTATCTTATATATTTTTAAGTCTATATCCGTTGTTGTAAACTTTATTAAACTTTAATAAAGATAATTAGGCACCAAAACAAAAAGATTCTGTCGACTAGACAAACATTGTAAAATTTTGTGATAAGACGTTATAATTATTTAAAAAATTTTGTATATTTCGCGTTTTTACAGTATTTATGAAATATTTAATATAAGTTAAGACTATGACTTCTGCTAATTAACTTTACTTTTAGTAAAGCTTATACAATATAAGATTTGTAATATATATAAAAAAATGTTGATTTACCTTATCAAAATTAAAAACTAATTATAAGAGCTAAATTTATGTTCATAAACAATATGTTTAATACATAATATGTTATGTCCTTATATTTAATATAAGTTTCTATAGAATGTGTTAAAATTGGTTTTATTTAAAAAATTTTTCATATTAAATACTATAAATTCAATTATTACTGATTTAAATATATTATTAAAGAATTAAAAATAAATGTTTCAATTAAATAATGTTTTTAAAATTAATATGTAAATGTTATTTGAATATTTTGTATAATTATCTGATTAATTTTACTTTACTATTTCATAAATAATCAATAAAACAGTTTTATTTAATCTATATTAAAAAGCTATTAATATTGTTCTAATATGAAAAGAATAATAGGCCTACTGTTTAATTTATCAAAATATATTGTTTGAATTTTGATAATATTAAGGATTTGGATGATACATTAGATTTTTTAGATACGAGAGATTATTTATATAATAAAACGAAAGCTACAATACAATTTTAGACACCAATGAATATGGATTGTACATTATACCAAATTATAAATTTAACTTAAAAATTTGTAAATTTTATTCTTTTTGTTTTCTAAAAGAGTTGACTAATCATAAAACATTCTTGTCGTAGCCATTCTTGGTCATACTTAAATGGGAACAAATACTGAAATCTGATTGGCTACTTGATCTATAAATATTCTCCTCGAAAGAAGGGGATGGAAAATCTTAGGGAGAAAATGGAGATCATTGACAGTGATGACTGCGAACGTTATAAACCAAATAAACATTCTTTAATTGACATGGCGACAACTATTAAAACTGTAGGCAGCTTCTCAGGGGAGGATAAAGAAGATGTTTCAATATGGATGAGGGACATGCTTTTCAGCGGGGAAGCTTCGGGATGGTCGGCGGAGCAAGCTTGTAGAGCGCTGATTATGGGATTGAAAGGGAAAGCCCTATCTTGGGCGTCTCAAACGCTTGGTGGTAATCTAAGAAATACAACGTTAGAGAGTTTAAAAGATTTGTTAACGAAAAGATTTGGGAAAAGTAGCTCAGATGATGATATTTTAGGCAGGTTTATAAATAGGAGAGTTCCTCAAAGCAGAGAAGAATTTTCTGATCTTCTAAAGGAGGCTACTAGTATTTTGGAAAGGAAATTAATGAATTTAGGAGCTTTGACTCAACGAGTAGTGCATAAATCTCCATCAGTTATTAAAGCGTTACTATATCAGACAGCAGCTAGTACAAAGACGTGGGAAGTCTTTATTCAAACAGCGGAAGAAGTAGCATGGATTCCATTTCCGGAAAAATCCTTATCAAGAAGAGAGGTGGACAATAAAAATCAAGATTGTAATAGAATTATCAGTGGCAAGGGACCACATTATGGAGAGTACAGTGGCAGGGGACCACATTATGGAGAGTACAGTGGCAGGGAATCACATTATGGAGAGTACAGTGGCAGGGGACCACATTATGGAGAGTACGGTGGTAAGGGACCACATTTTAGGGAATACAAGAACAGTAACTTTGGTAAACGGCCAATCGGTAGTAACAAGGCACAACGATTTGGGACAAAATTTTGTATACTTCATGGAGAGGGTACACACTTAACTAGAGACTGCGGGAGATTTACCGAAATCATTAATAGAGAGAAATCCAAACTAGGAAATTCTAGAACTAGGGCTGTTGATGAGGAGGAAGAAGTTCAAGAGAGAGCAGATGATAATAAAAATTTTATTTATTCATGTTGTAAGTTAGAAAACAAAGAAAAGTTATTCTTTATAGAGGCAGTTATAAATAAGAAACATAGGAAATGTTTGATCGACACCGGAGCGGACGTATCGATAATCGGGGAAGAAGATTACAATGAAGAAGAATTAGAAATGGAACCATACCGAGGGGTAGTTAGATCAGTATCGGGGAATAGTCTACCGATAAAAGGTAGAATAAATAAATGTAAGATCGAAATTGATCAGAAGGAAGTTTTATTTTCGCCACTGGTGATGAAAAGGTGTAATTATGTAATATTGGGTGTGGATTTTATTGTGCGAAACCCAGGTATACTGATAGATAGGCTTGATAGAATCGTAGAGAGGACAGCAGATAAAATGGTACGTGTGATAAATGAGGGAAACCTAAAGGAGGAATATGCAGATCTATTCAAGACGGAAATTGGAGAATACAACTTATGTATGGCAGGTAAACATACGATCCAAACACTTTCGGATGCTCCAATTTGCGAGAGGAACGGCAGATTACCTGTTTTTCAGGAGGAGGCAATAGAAGCGGAAATAGAGAAAAACTTAAGATTGGGCATTATTAGACCAAGTAACAGTCCGTGGTGCAGTAGGATTGTGATGGTACCAAAGGAAGAGGGCAAATGGCGGATGTGCATAGACTATAGGTCTCTTAATTTGATAACTATACGAGATAGATATATGTCTCCGAGAATCGACGAGATTTATGATGCTTTGGCGGGGGCTAGATATTTTTCAATTCTAGATGCAACGTCCGGATACTATCAATTGGCATTGGACGATAAATCCAAGGAAAAAACAGCTTTTTCATTTAAAGGGAAGTTATTTGAATTTGTAAGGATGCCATTCGGACTTTGTAATGCCCCGGCGACCTTCCAAAGAGCGATGGATAGCATCTTTAGGAGGGAAAATAGGGTATTTGTGATACCTTACCTCGATGATATTATAGTTTATTCTAAAACCAGGGAAGATCATGAGAAACACATTAAAATTACACTAGGGAAAATTCGAGCAGCAGGGTTGTCTTTAAATGAGAAAAAATGTAAATTTTTTAAAAAGGAGGTGAAGATATTGGGGAACATCATAACGGAAGGAAAAATTATAGCGAATCCGGATAGGATTAAGAACATAATGGATTATACGGAACCAAAAACAATTAAGGAATTAAGATCCTTTTTAGGAACGGTTAACTATTGCAGAGATTTTATCCCAGGTCTCACACAGAAAACGGCGTCACTATATGAACTTTTGAAAGGAGAAACAAAAAGATCTATAAAAAAACTTGAATTCAATATGATACATAAGAAAGCATTCGTCGATGTAAAAAAAGATATAGGAATATACACGACAAGGGCACAGCCACAATTCAGTAAACCGTTTACACTGATAACGGATGCCTCTGATACGGGAATTGGGGCAGTGTTAGTACAGGAAGATAGTAATGGTCAGGAAGTCATGATAGCAGCATTTAGTAGAATGTTGGATAAATGTCAAAAGAACTATTCCGTGACGGATAAAGAGTTATTGGGAGTAGTCAAGGGTATAGAACACTTCCGACATTATCTTTTAGGGAAAAGATTTGTTTTGAAGACAGACCATAAAGCCCTAATCTACATGTGGAAGGCTAAGAATCCCTGTGGAAGGTTATTAAGGTGGTCCCTTAAATTAGCAGAATATGATTTTGAGGTGAAGTATATTAAAGGGGAGGATAATATCGCGGATGGCTTCAGTAGAGTTACAACGGAACAACTTGTGAATAATATAAGGAATGATGAACTTTCCAGGGAGGATAAACAAGAGGTCTTAAGACAATATCATGATATATCAGGACACGGCTCAATTAACACTATGAAGTTCATGATAAGACAGAAATATAATTGGAAAGGAATGTACAAGGAGATTGATAAATTTTGCAGCGAGTGTTCTATTTGTATACGGTCGGGTGGGCCGAAGATACAAACAAAAAATAGGATTATTATGTCAGAAAGACCGAATCAACTTTGGGAAGTAGACCTGATGGGGAAAATGTTTGAAGAGGACGGATCTAAATACATATTGGTCGCAATCGATCACTATAGCAAATGGATAGAAACGAGAGTTCTAAAGAATAAAACAGCGGGAGAGATTTATAGAGCAATCGAAGATTTAATTTTGAATAAGCACGGTATACCGGAGAGGATATTGTCGGATAATGGTCTGGAGTTCGATAATAGGGACGTTCAATCGTTAACCACAAAGCATAATTTTACATGGGATTTTGGATCCCCCTACCATCACCAATCGACGGGAGCGGTTGAAAGAACTAACCAGACGTTAAGAAACGTTCTGAAGAAATTATCTAATTACGGGGAGGAAAATTGGAGCCCCTTGTTGGAGAAAGCGACATTGGCTGTTAACTTGTCATACAATAGAGCCATAGGAACGTCTCCATATATTCTGAGATTTGGAAACCAGCCGCAGATTGAGATTGATAAGTTATTAGGAGTCCCGGAAAAGAAGTACAACAAGCAATACTTGATAGATAATCGAGATGCAAACTTTGAGAGATATAAGAAGGCTATAATAAAAGGAAAGAGAGAGATTAAAGAACAATTAAAAATAGGAAAAGAGGTATTAATTTTCAGAGAACCCATTGGGGGAAATAAGATGGCAGCTAGATGGGAAAAAGGGTATATAATCACCGACACTATAGGTTCCGACGCTTACATGGTAAAAAGGATCAAAGGGAACGGATTTTACAGGATTAATAAACGACATATCAAATATGATATATCTTCGTCTGGTTGAGGGGATGTCGTAGCCATTCTTGGTCATACTTAAATGGGAACAAATACTGAAATCTGATTGGCTACTTGATCTATAAATATTC
>DWCF01005257.1:0-14620 GCA_018230265.1 Delias oraia
ACAACCAATGCGCGGACTGTGGCACGGTTGTCCATGAGCGGCGGTGTTCTCTTACCATATAGGAGACCCACCTGCTCCGTTGTCGACTATACCATTCAAAAAATACAACTTATTAAATAATGTTCATTTACTTTATTTACATATATGTCCTTTAAAGTTGAAATATTAGACAAATACAATACACGGACTTTCAGCAGTTGCGAGCCGGGCTGCGTCGAACGCGTATTTACCATGTCTGTCTTCCCATAAAGCAAACAAATGCACATCCTTTGACAAGGCAACACAAACAATTCTCTAAATCATAAACAATGGTATTACATCGCAAATATTATCTGCGCCCCGTTCAAAGTATCCCCACGCATAATGAACCATTCATACCGGCAAACAAACTTCATCCAACCATATGCAATAATTCTATACAGATGAGCGCAATTCGAAAAAGTAACAAGTGCCCATCTATCACAGAGAAGATGGTAACGAGAAACGAAGACGATAAAACCGAAATTGAAACAGAGCGCAGGTAATAGGCATGAGCCGTTACGTCGTTGATGAAGTTCAGAAGCGATCTGACGACATCAAAGCGGAACACGACATTATGCTTTAAATAAACACCAGAATAAATACATCGAAATGTTTGTTTCGAATTTTCGACAAAGGGGCGATCATATGTCAGACTACTGTTAGTGCATCCTGTGGACGTAGTTTTGCCCGACACGCCTCATATTGAATCGGGCTTATTTTACATTTTTTCAATAATTTGGCCAAAATATTATTATAATTTGGATATTACACACGCAGCAATCAATACAATTATTAGCAATAGCTAATCCCTATTTAATATGGCCAACGACATCAAAGACAACTCAACTTAAATTCTACGTTTCTATGTATATATGTATTATTCGTGTATAAAAAAGTAACTCCCTATTGCATGAACTATCTTCGACGGAGTAGGAGAACAATTGTAAAAAAATATATTTTTGTATGTATACCGTAGGATTCTAATGCATGTAATAGAGAGAGGTTATTTTAATATTACAAACAGTAGTAACCAATTGTGTTTATTTGTAGCGATAGATTTTCCAGCAACCAACATTCGAAAGCCTTTTGATAGTGCGGTATTAATTATCTGTTCCTGTTTGTCTCCGCGGGATTTGCAATTAATATACGCGAGGGAGGTTTTGTGTGCAACCGCAACTATCTCTGAACCTCGCTGTGGGCTACGAGCGGAGAACTCGTCACAACAACGACTCTACCTATCCAACGAGACGGCTTTTCTATGAAATCGATGGTAAACGAACCGCGGATCGTTTCTGGCCCTTAAGAAATAGGTACCTACGCTATTTTTGAAAATATCTGAAATGCGACAACAGGAAGCTGATTCCAACGAGGTGATACGTGTGAAGCTATACTACCGCGATATTTCTATGATGAAATTGAGTTGCAGGCGTTCCAACAGAGCAGAACATTCGCAGCAATAAATGCGACAGAAGATGCCGAGCGAACCGACACCTCTACGCAACGAAATCAGCGAGCGATTTTAAAAAACGGTAGCCTATAATTTGCACATAAAACACATCCTAATGCCGGTCCTACGTGATCACTTATCCGCGCACAGTATCTTCATCTGAGCGCGTTGATTTAAATACATTATTCTTGCAATACGGCGCCGGACGGAGGGATCCCATTCAAGTCGTCGAATACATTATTTTAATTCGCACCACCTCGCTGTGACCCCATCGGGGTATTAATTCAAAGGTCTCTCTTCCGTTCTACAAAGAATAATTTGCTAAGTAAATGAACGGGCCAGACAATCCTATTACGTACCAGTTTTGTTTTCGATGAAAGATTAATCTTTAAAGAGTAGCGAAATCGGCCGCGCCCCTTTCAAAACATCTCTTTGTTGAGCCTTATCACAGTTAGGAAGGTCAAATGAAGTACAGCCAACTATTTTATTATTCATCCGAACGCGGCCGGCACAATCAGTAAACGAGGCATCCCATTTAGGGTTAGACATCCAAATCAAAAGAAACATACTTCTACTTTTGGTAACACAATAGGAACAAATCAACCGAAGCTTTTTGAAATTAACAAAATTCAAATATTTTTACTAAAGACATCAGCTTATTGAAGCTAAATTTTTCAAAATAATTACAGTCACTTCGCAGTGGCGTTTTGCTGGTAAAGAAGTGAAAAAAAACTCTGCATGCATCTTCTAAATTTGGTTTTAACATTGGATTTGTTTATGCCAGGCTTCAGAAATACCAAACCAATCTTTGTCAAGATTTAAACAAACAAATCTTAAAACACTTTTTTAATATATAGCAGACAACAGTGCAGGTCTCCTTGAAGACGAGAGATCACCGCCGCCTATGAACTCTGGCGCCACAATGCGCTTTGTTTGTGTTGTTGGCTTTGTACGCTCGTTAGCGGTATACTTAACGAGCCTATGGTATCCTTGTTTTATGCTCGTATTCCCTCGTAGTCTGAGACAATACTAGTAGGTTCTTCAAAATATGCTCTCTATAGCTAAAACAGTGTTTATTAAATTCGGTATCTGTGGCTTCGCGGTGGCGTCTAAAGCTTTTAAGAGCCACTACGCTCAGTGGTTTTATATCCCCACAAGAAAAAGGTATCGGGTTAGATTCCCGGTCCGAATAAAAGTTAATAGTTTTTAATTTATTAAGTCTTCGGAAGGGCTTGAAAGTGGCCGGGTGAGTGTCTTAACTTTGTCGCAACTGTGGGAGAGCCATGCTGAAGCATATGTTGAAGCACTAAGCTTTGCTGAGTGAGTGATGTTATCGGAGGCCTTTGAAATTATACCGCTTAAGCGGCATAAAATGGCAACATAATATTCACGGATTGTGGCACAGTTGTCCATGGGCGGTGATCTCTTACCATAGAGGTGACAAGCTCCGTTGCCTGCCATACCATAAAAAACGACCGTTGTGCCACCTATATAGGTATAGATCTGTAAAGTTGCATTCTGCAAGGGTCTAAATTGAATTAGTTTATCTTGGATAGCAGAAGCTTCGCAAATTCAGTATTCATTGGAAGCTAGAATAGAGTGGCTCTATTGCGAATTATTGTCAATTCTCGGGGGCATTCCGCCACCGTGTGCGGTCTGTACGAATTTTCAGACCAGCCAGCCAGCCCAGTTGGTTTACCTATAGGTACACAGGCAGTGAGTCTTTTCATCTGTCAATATCTCTTTTTTACATATATATATCGAACATTTTGTTGATTAAAATCTATTTTATCGGAAATCAAAAGAACCCCCGTCCATGGCAAGCGTTATAAAAGCTCAGATATTGATGATGTATTTTTTTACATTTACACAATAACACGGATATCTCTTATTTCTACGTGTTAATTGTCAGGCCAGTTACTTTGTATGACAATTTTCATAATATATATTATATATATTTCAACAGTGTTAAATTTAGTGTTTTTTAATCCTGTTTTATATGTAAAGCATTTCACATAAAACCATTGTGTTTATTGGTCTTTGAAAATGTAAATACCGAGAATTTCGAATCTAGGATACCCTATTTTTGCTCAAACGCGCTGTACCACAAAATTATTTAAATATTTTTAAACAATGACAGTGTAATTTTTCTTTACTAAGTTGGCAACGTACAGTTATAGCTTTTGTTATTGTTCAAAAGTGTAATTACATGTCTCTTCATAATACTTTTTCGCTACTAAATGTAAAATTATTTATTTTAATAAATCAAATATAAATTAATATTTAAATAAGTCGCGTTTTTTTATTTATTCGTACGGGTTAGCTGATTGAGCGAAGATATCGGATGGCCTTGAAATTATGCCGCTTGAGCGGCGTAAATTCCGGCAACACAACCAATGCGCAGACTGTGGCGCCGTTCTCCATGGTAAGCGATGTTCTCTTTCCTGCTTTATCATAAATAAATTTCATTAATTATAAGAATTACACTATTTTTTTTATAGTAACGGCGGCAAAGGAGCAGAAGGCTCACCTAGGGTAAGCGGTCCTCCGCGCATGGACACCTTCAGCCCTTGCAGAGCCGCGGGTGCGTTGTCGGCCTATAAGGAAAATGTGCGATCTTTTCTAGAAGGTCCCCAAGTCATATTAGTTTGGTAATACCCGTTATTTATATATATCTATTAGAAATTACTCATACTAAATCAATTAATATTTTATTTAATAGTATAAATTCCTAATTTACGAGAAACCCCTCAAAGATCATGTAATAAAAACATAATTCGCATTAACCCTTTGACAGACATATTTTACGTAAAATAAACTTAACATTGGCGTATATTTAATTCATGAGGTCAGCGCAAAACCCACTATGCCTTTGTGAATTATTTAAACGATAGATACACATTATTTTTGGGGTCTGTCCGATGAAAATAATAATTGCTTTTATTTATGACCCCTTAAAAATTACAAACACAGTACAAATTAAATACACATTATAAACGGATTTCTAAATAAAGATTACAAAACAAAGATTTTATTTATTAATATTACCTACTTACGTAAGAGGAATTTTAAAAATTAAACTCTTTGTAAAAGTAAATAATTTTGCTAATTTTCAATAGCAAATAACAAAGCGGGTAAGATGGTAATGGATCATTGCCGCCCATGGACAGCAGTGCCACATCTCGCTCATTGGTGTGTTGCCGGCTTGCTCACTTACTCAGCAAAACATACTAGAGGCACCGTTTCAAGTACAACTACTATTTCACGCTGAGTATTCTGTGAGCCCGTGGTATCACTTCGGACGAGCCGGTCCAATTAATGTGTTAGCATGGCTCTCGCACGGGTGCGACAGTATTAAAATTTAAGACACTCGCCCGGCCATTGCCAAGCCCTTCAAGACACCGATTAAATTATAAATTAAATTATAATTTACAATTGTCAGTACCGGAATTAGAACCCCGTGCCTCTCGCTTCACGATACACTTTTAAAACTATTAAGCTACGAGGCTCTCAGAGACCTTGTGTAACTCACCATTGTTTTATAGGTGTATGTAGAGCATCTTAGAGAATAGAGTGTGGAAATTGTAAAGCAATGTTGTTGAATAATCAAGTATTGATTTCCCGACAATGAATTCAGCCGAACGCGTTCTTAGGCGTACAATGACATCAATCTACGCTCGCTAACCAAATTACAGCCAACAATCCCACGACAGGCGCGATTACTAACCCTTTCAAGGCGCAATTTGAGGTTACGCGTGAAGCCGCGTCATCTTTAACGTCGTTTTAACGCCTCAAGTTTTTCCCTCGTTACGCTAATTCTGTTATTTTGATTGTAACAAAGTGTGTTAACATTGTGGTTTCGAATGTTACGTCTTGCGACATCAGTTTTATTGAGTGGTATTCCTTTGTTTTTTTTTATTAATGCAAACAATAAGAGGCTTACCACTGATAAGTGGTTATCTGCCCATGGACACCCCCGGTCATTGCTGTGTCGCAGGTGCGTTGTCGGCCTATTTGAGGAATACTAAAGTGTCGAAATTCTATTCATTGAGATATAAGGCTTAATAAATATTCAACACTATCACTGGTCTATAAAAAATGTTGTTTTTGAATAGGTGTGTTAAAGAAGAAAACAAATCTTCAACCGGATCACCTCGATGTTTGCCATTCCACAACTGAGCGCTTTAGAAGGCGTTTTAAGCCTTGCACTACCACTCTGTGGAATCATCAGCCTGTTGAGGTGTTCCTAAATCAATAGGAGAAGGGAGCTTTGGAAAAAGCGTAACATCGCTTAAAGGCCGGCAAGGCACTCGCGGTTTTGCAAGGGTTAGAGGTGCCCATGGGCGGAGGACCGCTTATTGTAGGTGAGCCTCCAGCTCGTTTGCCATCCTATTTTCATAACAAAATTATAATAGTAAACATTTTTTTTTATAAAAATGGATTCCTGTGCGTTTCTTGTCATCTCCCAAAGTGAAGGTAAAATAGTTTTAATCTGCATCCAGATAAAATAACACCTCTCTTACGGGTGTGGTTAGGTAAAGACAAATAGTGAAAAATAGTGTAGTTTGGGTACAGTGCATTACATGTGGCAGTTAGGGTCTTTGTTTAACCAATAAAGGTGCTGTGGAGTGGAATAATCTATCCGACAAACAGGAGGGCGACCGATACGTCGCGACAAGTCGATTTATATTTCCCAATTTGTTTTTACAATCGCCGATGATTAGCCATTTTTTATTCAAAAATATTTTCACATTACCTTACGTTAGATATGCAAAAACAAAATGGTACCTACATTCTATTTTTAAGTAATTGAATACTACTAGAAAATCAATTAATTACTTAAGTTTAATATTTTATGATAAAATTATGATAAAATGAATGTATTCTATATGTTATTTTGTCCTTTAAATCTTGAATGTTTTTCAAAACACGTTTTATAATTCTTCACACGCAATCTTATAAATCAACGTTTGAGAAAGCTTTTAAATCTCAATTTTCATCTTTTACATGTCATTTTAAAGCCAAAAATCATTATTTCATTTAGTATTAGTGATTTATTTAGCACAACATATATATCTAAGTATAATATCTATTCAATAATTCTTATTTTCGATTGAAAAAATCCTTCAATCAAATAATACATTTTTTAAATATCTTTAGTCATCTTAACCTAATCAGTAACTTGTTTAACGTGTGAAAATCATTCTCATATTAATCGTTGGGCAAGAGCTAACGCTACCATTATCTACTTGAAGTTTATTTGGTAATTTCTCACCATTTGTAAATGCACCGCCCACAATGGACAATCAGCGTAATTCATAGTACAATAACATCAAATATCAGCATCAAATGTATAAGCTTTTCTCGCCCATGCATTGCCTGTCACATCAAAGAGCGTTTGACCATTGTAAGGCGACCTCTTTGCGTTTCCCAAATTTTTCCATTCATGCAACCCTCAATCATTATTGCCTGTCGCTTTAATAATGTATTGACGTAATGGTACACGGGTGCCAAGGCACCAGAACCAAGCCGAACAAGTGTGTATATTAATTAATTGTGTCCGCGTTTCTTATCCAGCTTGGAGTCAGTTTTTACGGTGTGATCGGCAACGGAGAACGCGGGTCTATAATACGGTAAGAGAACAACCGCGCCATAATCTGCGCTTTGGTTCAATAGCCGGCTTTTTACGCTGCTTTAACGGTTTACTGTAGTTTAAATGGCCTTCGATATCCTCACTCACACAGCGGAATACAATATAATTTTTGTTTCACGTTAGTATATGAGCCCATGATGTCACTTCGCACGAGCCGGCCCAAATAGTGCATCAATAGCTTCAGAATGGCTCTCCCACAGGTGCGATAATGTTAAAACTCTCACTCGTCCACTGGTAAGACCTTCTCTTCGGCACATATTAACGCATTTAGCATTAGCTTACAACCGATTCTAACCGCTTGGTTTTTTTTAAATTTCTAACTCGCTTTGCGACCATACGGCCTTTACAGATAAACGCAGGCTGGAAGGCAAGCTGGACAAACCGTAGTGAATTAAAAAATTTTTCGCGACTAGCGCGCACTGGCGCTGGCAACTGGACCGCCTGAGCGGCGGGACAGTGGCTTACCGATGTGAAGCTGGGCGCAAAGATTGGACCTCGTTATCGTTTCCGGCGAAGGCAGTTTCTACAGCGGTTTCTTCTTCCTTCCGAGAGGCTATCAGTCTATTGTTTGCTTGCTTGATGATTATCCTGTTGGTTTATTACGTAACCGCTTGGAGCGTGGCTACTAAGTCGTGCAAGCTAAATGAGAAAGTGTTGGCACAATCAGAATCGTCTGCCCAACTCACAGATCACTGTCGCGGTCGGCGGCCAAATTTAATGCAACGTAAACAGCGAATCATTTTTATTCTCACTGAATGTATTAACATTAAATGTAATCGTTTGAATTTTTATTATGTCCCTGTATTAAATTCCGCCGGCAATTTGTGTATTACATTTCTTTAATAAACAAGTACTCAATTTGTTTTCAATTCCGATGTTTTTCACTCTGTGTATAGTTTTCACGTGCATCTTTTCGCGCAGAGTATGTAAATAAATAAGATTCTATAAAAATTTATTGAGGAAAATTTCCTAAAACCATTTTCCAAGGGAGAACCATGCTTCCATCTTGTGACTGTGGCGCGGATGTCCATGGGAGGCGGTGTTCTCTTACCATACAGGGGACTCGCCTGTTCCATTATTCGCTATACCACATAAAAATAACAAGAAAGATCCCCCATACCCTTCATAGCTGTTCGTGTTAACAGAGAACTCTGAAATGAATCGACCGATTTTTATGACATTTTGAATACATATCAGGTTGTTCTAAGAGTCGGTAGATATTTTTTTTATACGATTCATTTGATTTGGTATTTTTAAGGACATCCGATATCCTCACTCACTCAGCGCAACACAGTAGAGGCACAAGCACAACTAGTATTTCACGCAGAGTATTCTGTGAACTCGTGGTGTCACTTCGGACGAGCCGGCCAAGCTAGTGCGTCAAAATCACATGTAGGTATTTAAAAATACCTACATGTAGAGTACCTTAAATTAACCTCTCTACTAGTATCTCCTATTCTTAATCGAGACATAAGTGCTTTTGTAACTTATATGGCAAGACAACGTTTAAGCTAGACAACTCCATCGTCTAGTCTATAACGGCTGACGATTTCCAAAATCCCGGCGAGCGAAGCTTCTAAAAGAATTCCAGAAATCGCACGTGTTTCATGGAAATAATTTTTGTAAAGCTAAAATGTATTTGATGTTAGAATCGTCTATACAAATTACAAATAGACCGAACATTTGGCACACTACACCGAAGAGGAAACAAAGAAGCTAATAAAATGATTGCGCGCGCAATCTTTGACTTCGGCCCGCCGCGCTGGTTAGGCGTCGAAGACTTGATCGTGTTACCAACTTATGGTGTATCGTTTAGACTAATTTCTATATTTTAGTACATATATATATATACAACTAACATATATATATCTCTTTGGAGTGCATATTATAAGATTTTTTTGGATTGTCTTTGACGGACGGTTACCTTGATTTTTATCATTTAAGTTCATATTATATTAGTTATTTTGGAATTAATTCAAAGTCGAAGTTAGTCATTTATTTTTCACTTGATAATCTACTTTTCTTTAAAGTCGTTTAAAGACGTTGCAAGAACTGAAATTTGTAACATAATAGCTCCACATCAAAAATTATAAGTATCACTACTGTAAATGAATTAAAACGAATGTTAAGAATGGTGAGCAGGCGCGTTGTCCGTTACACAAACAGCGAATCCACTGACATAGGAAGCGGATGTTACGGCATTAACTTTGTGTCCGAATGTTTTAATTTTCTGTAAAACACGCCAGACACTGATTTCAGGACGCATTTGTATAATAAACAGATTATATTCGTCCAACAAATTATATAAATTCTATCACAATACAGTTTTAATTTAAGTGTAGACACCTAATAAGTATAAAAAACTTGTGTTCATTTTAACTCTTATTAAATTTACCCGTGTGAGAGCCATGCTAAAGCATATGCTGACACTTTTTGGGCCGGCGCCGCGGTGATACCACGGTCTCACTGGATACTCAGCGTAAAACGGTACTTGTACTGTGTATCGCAAAGTAAGTGAGGATATTGGATACCTTTGAAATTATACCGTTAGTGCGGTGTAAAAAGCCGGCCACATAACCAAAGCGAGGGCTATGGAGCGGTCGTCCATGACCGGCGGTGTTCTCTTACGAAAGTACCACCTGCTCCGTTGTCCGCTATACCATAAAAAATTACTAAAAATAGACAACGGAGCATAGAGACAAGCCACAAAGAGATATGTCGCACAACAAAAACATCAACTGATTGCAGGATTTATCTCGGTAACCTAAATTAACGCAGACAGTAAAACGATAATGCCACCGCACTGCTAACAATAAACCGACCGTCACACAAAAACTTCTACCTTATCTAGGGGTCAGTGGCAGAGTTATTGTCTCCGGTATCGAACGAGAAATTATCATTCGATTACATAAAACAGGAAACTCACTGAGCCACGAACACGAAACTTTTAAAGAATACGTCTAGATTCATCATCATTTCAGCCGTAAGACGTCCACTGCTGGACATAGGCCTCCCCTTTGAATTATGTCTAGATTACGCGTACTTAATCACACATTATCACTAGAATATACTTTTTTTATTCTATAGCGGACAATAGAGCAGGTGGGTCTCCTATACGGTAAGAGAACACCGCCGCCCATCAACCGCGTCACAGTCCGTATATTGATTGTGTTGCCGCCTTTTTACAATACATATAAATTGAGTAAATTATCTGATTTTTCATACAGACTTTTGATAGAGACAAAAAGACCTCCGATGGAGCATTGTAGGTAACGGTGTTACAGTTAATGGTAAATTATGTATAAGCCAAGGTCAAGATTGTAGTAAAAGTAGATACTATGGTATGTTCCTTATAAAAAACTGGTAATTTCAAATTTAATAGTGACCTCATTGTAACAGATTTTAGGATCTAAAAGCAGACAGCCGTACAAACATTCACTTCCTGGCCATCGTTCCAGTACTTCGTCAAGTATAAAATAATCAAGAAATATAAACACTTCTATCATTTTTCTACGCGGTTGTGAAGCGAGTATTACGTCCACGACAGGCCGTCACTAGAGCCGAACATACAAGCTCCGTGATTTCCGCGAAGCCGGCACTTTCAGCGGCCACTGTGCCAGATGTCATGCGTCCTAGAATGAGACGCGGGCATTGTGATCGAGATGCGCATTACTCGGCAGCCCCACCACGTGCGTCGACTACCGAGTCCTCATTCTGCCCGACCATTATTTGCATACCGGTTCCATCTATACGATATTAATCAAAGGTTTTATTACTGAACATCAAAGAATACGCACAATGCTAAGATCTCTTATGAGGTACCCTCAAATGCATTGTTACTTTTGTCAGAGGTTGATTTATGAGCGGCCACCGTTGTTGGACCACTCCGTATTGTGTTGTCACTCTTTGTTTGGACCTCGCCGACATTGTCCGGCCCCTTGCTTCGTCCGGCTTCGATGCCTTTATTCCGTCTCGCGTTCGCTCCTCTCGGATCACGTACGCGACGCGCGATTAGCACAATAATATGTGTCCTTGTAAACTGCAAAGCGGATAGTTTAGTCTGTATGTCTTCGCTTACGGTGTATTAATACTGAACGGTCCTTCACAATGAGCGACAACCGCAAACATTTCCAATTGTAGCAGCGACCCTTTGTCCGCCGCTATCAAGCCCTTGACCGAGCACATTGTCCCCAACAAAGCGGGCACTGCGATTGAACGTTTCTAATATTCATGCTTCGTCTGCATTCACGCGTCTCCGTGGGTATATCCACTCGCGCGACTCATTACTCCTTCCTTACTTTTGTCCCTATCCCCTTCGCACCACGCGCTTGATCGACTCAATTTTCAGTACCTACAAACGCTGTTTTGCAATGATTACACTTAATTTATTTACTCATGGGAGAGCTATGCAGAAGCATATGATGACGCACTAATTTTAATTTACACGGGCTCCCAGAATACTAAGCGTGAAATGGTAGTTGTACTTGAAATGGCGCTTCTACTGGTTTGTGAGTGAATATCGGAGGCGTAAAAAGCTGGTAAACCGAACCACGGCGCGGATTGAGGCGCGGAGCGGTGGTGTTCTCTTACCATTGACGAGACGTGCCTGCTCCGTTGCCCGCTATACCATACAAAATGAACTCTTTGTAGTTCAACGTCGAATGCTACTGTACTATGATTGGCCGTTTCGGTCGGGCGTTTTGAACTTTGTATTTTCGTCATCGATTCTAATTGCATCGGAGTTGCATTGTGCTTCGGAAGTTACAGCGTCATGTCGCTTAGTTGGTTACAAATGGGATTTGTAACAATGTAATGTGTCAAACAAATTTCCAGCCACCGCTTGCCCTGTTAAACATTAATTGTGCTATTCATAACTTGGAAACACGAACGCAGGATCTTATTAATTTTATTTAAATTGTTTTTGGCTAAATTATATAGATTCGTTTTATTTTCAAAAAACACTAGTGGTTATGAAATAAAAACAACCAATTTGTGTTTCTCTAAAGAAAAAGCAACATTTACCTAAAACTTTCATTTAACTTAAATTCTACGTTTTATTACTTTACAGAAATTGGAAAGAAACAATGACAAGTCAAAGTGCTAAAAACACAGAGCACATTACACGACACAGAACAAGAGATCCTATACAATTTATTAATTACAGTTTATTAAACTTATTTACATACATTATCTAAATATTAATAATAAAAGATAACATTCATTTCAATTAAATTGACTTTAAAATAAAAAGTATTTAAACATTTTTTTGTTTCGTTTTATAGATCCACATTAAGTAGGTATTTACAAAGTTATAAAATTTCTTTATTGTTGAGGCTTAAAGCGCTAAATGGGGACGTCGGACGCCCTTGAAATTATTCCGATCAAGCGGCGTAAAATGCCGGCAACAGCACCAAAGCGCGGATTGTGTTCAGGCTGTTGATCTCTTGATACAGAGGAGAATCACCCGATATAATATAAAAAATTGGTCCTATGTGAAATAAAGATTATTCGAATCGATCAAAGGAAAATTTAGATTATAAGTAATACCTAAAGACTTATTTTAGTCTGCTAGTACTACGTCACGCCTCGCTATCACCACCGGCTGAAACCTTTTTGTGTATCGGTAGCGAATACCCGCCTCTAACCCACAAAAGGTCTCCATTAAGTCTAAATCCGTACACAATCCACTCATAAAATATAACAGCAACAATAAAACAGGAGTGCTTTTATCTAATATAAACCGCAAAAGTGCTTTTCGGTTGATGTTTTTATTAAATACTTCTGTATTTACATATCGATCTATTATTCCGTGGCTTCTGGGTTCATATCTCTGTAAAATATGTCTATTTATAGATACCTAAGCAAAGTTTGTATTAAAACTTGTATAATATTATTTAATGAATAATGTTATGCAAACACTGTTTAAATAGGTAAGTAAAAAAACTTAGTGAAATAAAAATTCTGTAATATTATTTTTTATTGTATGTACCTATTACGGGCAACAGAGCAAGAGGGTATTCCCTATAGTAAGAGAACATCGTCGCCTATGAACAACCGCGCAGCAATCCGTGCTTAGGTTGTGTCGACGGCTTTTTACGGACGTATAATTTCAAAAGCTTCCAATATCCTTATTCATTCAGCGAAACAGTATGTACAAATATTGTTTCATTCTGGTAATTTATAAGGCCGTGGCATATACAGTGATACACACCCATTGGAGAGTGATAGAGAGAGCGGGTTGGAGAGCCATGCTGAAGCATGAGTTAGTGCGGATATCGGAGGCCCTTAAAAGTTTTGCTTAAGCGGCGTTAAAAGCAGGCAATACAGCCAATGCGCGGATTGTGGCTCCGTTGTCCATGGGCGGCGGTGTTTTCTTACCCTATAGGAGCCCCACCTGTTCCGTTGTCCGCTATACATTTAAAAAAATCACTGTAAAGCCTTTCTAAAGAGAGAATACAATATATATTTTTAGACCAGTGATCGAATTTGGTATCTGATGCGACGTTGGCTTACAAATACCACTCAGCCATGAGATTCTTAAGTATAAACAATATTCTACCCATAAATGAAGATTTCTCATATATTCACACCGCATTCCTAATATTATACTTACACGAAACCAGTTCTAAAGTTAACAATGCAATTCATACTGAACAGTTGTTATGATCTTAATCCGCGAGAAGCAGAGAAACAAAACTAAATCGGATGACTAATATACCTTCCGTTCTTGTTTCACACGAACAAAAGCCGTAAGTGTGATAGTGATGGATGCGGTGCATCATCAAAAGGAAAGAGTTAACATAATTCATAATGAAATAGAGTTGAAAATTTGGACATTGAGAGACATTGTTCTTGCTTTAGTTAATGCTTGCAGTTGATTGTATCACATGAGAATTTCACGTTATTATAAGGCTGGAGAATTTGTTGGTTTGAACGCGATAATCTCAAGAAGCGCTGGTCTGATTTGAAAAATTCTATCAGTTGCAGATAGGTCTATTATCCAGGAAGGTTAGATTTTATATTTTTTTTAAATAGGAGTTTTTACTAAAAATCTTTCACTGAAACCCAAGGTGTAAAAAAATTATCCTTAAAAACGTCCGAACTACAAATTTGCAGAACATTATCTACAAAAATATTACAACACCATAATATTATGTATAGTTGGGTGTGTGTACATATATAGTTTTTTTATAGAATCGGTGGCCAACGAGCAGAAGGCTCACCTAGGATAAGCGGTCCTCCACCCATGGACACCCTTTGCAGAGCCGCGGGCGCGTTGCCGACCTTTAAGGAATGTGAACACTCTTTTGTTGAAGGTCCCCAAGTTGTATTAGTTTGGAAATAGCCCTGCTGGCAGCTGATTCCACAGAGAGATGGAAAAACGCTCAGTTGTGGAACGACAAACATCAAGCGATGAAAGCTTTTATCTTAATATATATAAATCTCGTGTCACAATGTTTGTCCTCAATGGACTCTTAAACCGCTTAACAGATTTCGTT
>DWCF01005258.1:0-14618 GCA_018230265.1 Delias oraia
TTATTTGCCTTAATCACCACGCTTGGCAGGCGGGTTGGTGATCGCAGAACATCTGCTGTACTCGAAAGGGCGCTGCTACCCACCCTCCGGTGAAGTGTCCTTTAGTCGCCTCTTACAACATCCCATTAGGAAGACTGGGAGTGGTACTATTCTGATCCGGTAACCACACGGACAATAACTAATAATAGGCCTTAAATTCATTGAATTGAATATTATGAATAATTGATTTTATTAATGAAAATATATACCTATTGTAACCAAACAAATTACGGAACGATACCAATTAAGAAAGTAAACCAAGAACAAAAAAAGACCTCGAAGTTAATCGATATTTACTTAAAATGTAACTCTTGGGAAATTATTGAATATCCAAACAAACCTTTACTTATGATAATAGCCGCTCGGAATTAACATTGCCTCGCTCGATTTTGTCTGTACAAATAAATATACCTAACTGTTACGAAGCGTAGTAATTAAAAGCTTCTAATGGCTTTGTTTTAATCACTAAAGTCCAGTTATTTGAATTGAGCGTAATTCTAAATAGCACTGCCTACATAAAATTTATATAATCTTCGGCTTTCCTGTAGTCCCAACGATAACAAACTACTATTCAAAGAAATTTGTATATTTTGTATTTTATAGTTTCTATCTGAAACGATAATTTAAGAGATAAAAATAAAAATCAATTTATTTATACTCTTTTACAAAGAACTGCGATATATTCAGTCACTGGGCGAAACACAGTACAAGTACTATTTCACGCTGGTATTCTTGGAGCCCGTGGTATCCTCGGACGAGTTAACCCAATTAGTGCGTCATCACGTCTCTCCTGCGAGCATGACAGTACTAAGACACTCACCCGGCCACTGTCAAACCCTTCCAAACACCGGATAAATTAGATATTTAATTATATTTTTTTATGCGGGCCGAAGTTCGAAGTCGATGCCTCTTGCTGCGTGATAGACTTATTTATAAGACCACTTACCTATTAGTTGGGTTGCTACTTGTGGTGATTAGCTATATGTTACCAGATAGGCGATATAAATTTACAACTAGTTTTAATTACAGAACTTTCAAGCTAACAGAAGCTGGAAAAGACGGAATAGCATATGAATAATGCATTCAAATTGTCATGCGTTCCGTGCAAAACACGCTCCGGCTTTACATTACGGTAAAAGACTACCATTTAATTTAATTTTTATCACCTTAAATGTGCGCAAATAATAAGTTTATCTTATACGTAGGTACAACAAGATATACATCTCCATGCTATACAACTTAAAGTGGCTTAAAAAGTGTAACATTTCGACCTTACCAAAAACCACCAGATGAATCATAAAACGGGTTTTATATTTTAATAATTAACATGGAATTTCACAACAACTGACTTAACCATTTAAAAAGTAAACCCGAATATTTTATTGCTCCTAAAAATATATATTTAGCTATGAATTCTTCAACGGATCATAAAAATAAAAACCTCAAATAAGATATTCAGACTATGTCTCTGCAAGTATTTTATGCAGGTAAGAAAATGATCAGAGAAATTGAGTCCCAGATAGCCAACCGAACCTAGCAATATTAAATTAACTTTAAATTAAGGGCACACTATTTATTTTATAATTGTTAGATGATCACAGAAATAAAATTTATATTTTAAAAAAAGGAGTTTATTTTTACAAATTTAGAGCATTGATTATTTACGGACATATGTACAAAAGCAGTTAAATATTCATTATATGTATAAATTAATTAATTATGTATAATTTATACGATGGCACACTAGATAAGCTACAACAAATGTGCCACAGTTTTATGACTTTCTGGATTAAAAACCTCATAAATTTTTTAAAAACTCTTGATATTCTTATAAGATCAAATAACAGTCACGTTTCTGTTTTTTAAAAATGAATAATATATTTAAGATGGATGTAATAACAGTTTTTCTTCCTATTATTTACTTATTACTAAGCCTCATTTTGACTTTGCCATTTTTTCATGGTATATCGGACAACGGAGCGGGTCTCCATACGTTAAGAGAACACCGCCACCTACCATGGACGATCGCGCCACACTTCGCACATTGGTTGTGTTGCAAGCTTTTTACGCCGCTTAAGCGGCATTTTTAAGCGCCTCCGATATCCTGACTCGCTCAGCGAAACAGTAGAAGTACCGTTTCAAATAAAACTATATACATTTCACGCTGTGTATTCTATACTGTCAGCCCATTCTATTCGCTTCATCACGGTTCTCCCATGGGTGTGACAGCTTGCATTGAGTCAGTTGACAGTAGCCAAGCCCTTCCAGATATCGAATAAATTATAAATTAAATTATAATCGTACGGACCAATACCTCTTTCTTCATGATAGACTTATCAATTTTATTAATGGACTAATAATCCATTTCTTTTACGCAAATAAAAAAGTAAAACGTACACTAATAAAGCTTTATAAGCAATGGCAAATAAACAATTCTTTCAACATTGGAAAGTTAATATAAGCGATATTTTATCCAGGCCCAGTGAATTTCGTGTAAGGCCGGGTGATTCATTTAGAAATCGCTCATTGGGAAATTTTAATGACTACTTTATATACCTTCTATATTAAATAATTTAAATAATAAGTTGTTTTTATAATCCTTAGATTGTAAATTTTATAACAAAAGAGCAAAGTCCTAAAAGGCGGGCGTCCAACAAGTGCTGGGAGTATACAAGGGCGGAGTACTGCCTATCATAGCCGAATCCTATTGCTCGTTTCACTCCGTAGTCATAGAATTTTTTCTAAAAATTATATTTTTAAAAATTTGATTGTGGGCAGTAATTTTTTGAATTTATATCATGTGATAACACTTACGATTGACGTGGTTGATGTAATAAGGCCCAATTTGAGGATCGTAGGCTTCCTCCCAGCCCAAGGGCAGTTCATTGCCAATGCAATCCGCGAATGATTGTGGCTTTGTGTATCTGAAACAATAGGAATACTGTTATAAGCTAAGTTCATACAGTGGGAGTGGGATATCAATAGATCACTCCGAAATTATTTCTATTATTTAATTATTTACTAATTTATAAACTATAATTAATTATAAACTTTACTAATAAAAATGAAAAAACAATTCTCTTTCCAAGTATCATTCCCAATATAAAATCACGTAACAGAGACGCAAATACAAATTAGCTTAAAGGTATAAAAAAAACTAGTGCTATGATTCTTGTACAGTTTTGGGTATCTAAATAATAGTAAATCTTAAAGCTTAATTTTGAGAGATTTTGCATACCTATTTAATATTATATTCGAATAAAGCCTAGAATATATTATGAACATAGATAATTTAAAAACCAAATACAACGAACAAAGTTATAGACACAAGCTAAATATAGGAAAGTATGTCTTCCCTTATAAATCTCTAGCCAGAAATAAATTTGTTAAGATTATCTCTAGTGATCACGCATTAATTCGCAACGAAAACTTGCTTTATCTCCTCGAATTACTGAAAATTCTTAAGGCAAAATTCTAAATCTGATTGAAATACATATTACGTTCCGATCAAAGCGAGTAACTCAATTATGATTCAAAAAATAATTATGTGTTTCGAAATAGCTTCTTGTTAAGAGAGTTCTCTCAAAAGCTATACTCACAAACAGGTATATTCCTATAAGCATCATTGAAGAAAACAAAATAACAACTATGTGCGTTCATTGTAATTACAAATTATGTATGGCGTTTGTGTTGAAACATACGAAAATATTTAGGATCAGTTTACGTAAAGTTTATTCAATTGAAAAATATCACCAGTTCAGGTTTCATTAAACCTTGTAAACTTTGTAAAATTAAAAAATATATTAATGAAATCACCCCTCTGGGAGAGCCATGCTGGAGCATATGCTGACGCACTAATTGGGCCGGCTCATCCGAAGTGATATCACGGCGTAAAAAGCCGGCAACACAACCAATGTGCGGACTATGAGGCGATTGTTCATGGATGGCGGTGTTCTTACCTTATAGGAGACCCACCTGCTCCGTTGTCTGCTATAGAATAAAAAAAACTATAGCTTTCATATGATAAAATTGTTATCGAAATGACTTTTCTAGTTTAAACTGAAATTTCTCCACTTATATGTCAACACAGCAAAGTTCAAAAATTACATATAAATAAATTTAAACACATGTACAGAGGATATGAGATTTAAAGTAGGATATGCTCTAATACTTATTTATATTAGGTGTTTTGTTCATTGTATGTCAATATTATAGGAATATACCGTATTACCATATGATAAAACAGTGCAAGCTAATAAAAAACCCCGTTCGGTTGAAATTTAATTAACTACATGAGGAATTATTAAATATTGCAATCCTGGAATGAAATCCCATCTTATAAGGCATAGACAGGAAACTGAGAGCGTTTTCTATAAGCTAAAACAGCATATTGTGGGGCGGTTTCAGACACGAACTAGTTGTGCCAGCCCGAGATAATGGCTGGAGTAATTATGATAAGGCCAGAAGCCAGGGGCGTGGTTCGAAGGCGCCAGCTACTTGCTACAAAAACCTCATATTTGCATATTCCTTCGAGAAACTAAATTAAATTGAACAATGTCTATGCTCATGAGCCTCGCGGCTAATCAGTGACTACCATTTTTTCCAGGTCATGCAATAAGCCTGCAGCTACTAAAATCAACTAAGCTGAATAAAAACAATGTCATGTGTCAAAACTTCACAACATAGCTTTTATAACGTAATTATTTTCGTTAGACCATCTAAACTAAAATAAATTAAACAACAATCGTTATTAGTCTAACATAATCTAACAACTCTACTATATACATACAAGCTATTGATTTCCCTTGAACTCTGTTTATTTTATTAAAATTCCTTTCCAGTTTGACTTCACCAAAAGAGCTTTCAAAATTGACATTTTGTTTGCGTGACGTGCACATTTGGATTATTGGCCATTTTGTAATAATTGAGTCTGTAATGATATGCCGTGTAAGGTTAACTTCACAGCTACCGTTCGCCTGAGAAAGTATTAATGAGCCAATTGAGAGGAATTTCAAGTCTTAATGGCCGTTTACAATACAAAAAGAAAGCGCAACGTCCCGATATTGAGCAGCGATTTTATATCCCACCGCCACAGTATTTACATAACGCGCAGTATGCCAAATCTTCAATGGAAATTCGTAACTCTGCTACCGAAAGCTTCGTGATCTTATCGAACCGAGGGGATAGAGGGCGCGTGCGTGTGCGCATCCAATGCAACGACAGAGGCAGCTGTATGTTTCGCCATAAACGTTAGAAAAGGACAGATATATAATACAATGTTGCGCCTATGACAAAACCAGTCCTGTCAGCGGGACGTCAGACTGTTCTTGGAAACGGTGACCCGTGTCACGGAATCCCTAATCGCACACATAGACATTTACGCATCCAAACACATCGCCCGCAAACACCGACGCCAATCAAACGCGAAGGAATTTTTATTGTTGCTATTATTTGAGTAAACAACCACGCCGTATCAGTTTCTTCTGTAATTTATTTTACGTTACAGAAGTACGAAAATGTGACTACGACTTTTGAAACGATATTCAGTAATAAGTAATGACGTTTGACTTTGTTATCGCTCTAAATAAAAGAAGTCGTCTGTTTTTAACATATTATATCAAATGGCGTGATTGAGGAATGTGTTTATCTCAACGTCTAAATAATTATATATAAATAATCATTCATTTATGTCACGATAAAAAAAAACAGATTACAGGCCTAAACTTCTCAGTGGGAATTTATGACATGATAACAAATAGAATTTTATAAATTATAAATTTACAAAGACGTCAGACTTTAGTCTGATTATGATTGATATTTTTAGATATGCCAGTTAACACTACCGTCTTGTGGTTTCTTGTATTTTATTTAGAAATATTATTTCTATATGTAAGGAAGATTTGATATAGCTACTGTATGAAAATAGACTACTTGAATTAGGAAGAAGCAAATGCCAGATGTTCTCACCGTCTTGATGTAAAAAAAAACAAATATGTCGTCAATTTCAATAAATGTATACTACACACGAGTATTTTTTTTTATAAAGTCTTAGCTTATTTTTTACTTGTAGCCTTTTTTCCGTCGAAATATTACTCGGCATGGGTGCGCCTCTGCTTTATACGAGCAGTTGCTGTTCGCAGGGCGGTAGATTAGAGTCGATTCTGTCTGTATTTAACGAAACATCACTGCAAGTATTCAGTATAAGTTAATAAAAGGACTAAGCATAAGGCCAATGTACTGACTTCTACAAATAGAACTGCGAAAGTTCTACCCGCTTTGGGTTATTTTATTAAAAGTACGGACATATTTTACGACATTCCTTCAGGTGAGAAGTGGCGTCGTGACAAGTTCTCTACGGCATTTTCTATTAATGGTTTTTTTCTGTGTACGGTGGGAAATAATTGACATATTTATAACAAGATTTATCAACTTGTAGAAATGTGCTGCCATTGTCAGCCTCTTTCAAATGTACAATCGGCTCAATTTGCATTATTGAAGAGCGACGTCCTCATTGAAATAACTCCATTGCCAAATCCTGGGTTGCGGCAACGTCTGGCCGAGGGCGGTGCCACGCTGTCTCACACATATCGAACAAGCAACAGACGAACACGCACACCTACCTCACATCTATAAATAACGTCCGGGAAATATTTTAATCCGAATAGCTGGCATAATGCACATTCTCTTAGCCTAAGTTCCGAACAATCTCGATTTTAACGCGTATGAGTACATTGCCCCGCTCGAATTCTTGAAAACGTCGAATCTGTGTCACAGGAATCACGAAGCATTCAACGAAATTTTGCCTTATTATCAGCAATGTTTCCGTTGAAAAAGGAAACGGCGACGAGGATTAACGACTTTCTGTTCCAAAAAAGGCAGCGTGTTAGGGCTCCACGTGATTTCCTTTCGCATTCCAAACCATTCAGAAGCGATGATACAAAACATTCGACGCAGTTGAAATCGAATTAAATACAAGTTGCAATGAGTTCAACGAAGCATGCAGATTGCCAACCGGATGATCCAATAGGTGGATATAAAAGTTCGTAACTGAAGCGAACGAAGCGTGCATCAGACCAAACGGGATTAGGTGCATTATTAAGGAGTTACGTCATTATCGATCCGCGAATTCACCCCCAAGTCAGAGCAGCCACCTCTGGACAGCAGTTATAATGTGGATGATATGCGCAATGGCAGCTAATGTGACGCCATGACGTCACGCGTTATTCGATCATTGACAAACGACATTCCAGCGCCAAGTGTGAACAGAAATATATAACGTTGAAACGCGCATCACGTCACTATACCAAGGTCTCAAGTCCGTCTTGGACTTTGAGAATTTATATTTGGTGTAATACATTCCCCAGACACATCAAGTACTCGGAATGAATCGGCCCGTCCTCGATTTAATGGCAAGATATTTTTACAGCGACGAAATTCCATTGGAGTTTTAGCAAATAACTGAATTGTGATCGTCTGATCAATTATTGCACGCCGTCTGCAGATATGACAAACGCCAAATGGGATTACATAAACATTGAAATATATAGGCTTTCTGTCTGAATCACGATGCATACCAGCCGTCTTCGTCACGCCAGTGGACGGCGCGTGCGACAAAATGTAATGAATATCACGATTCAAACATTTAAAAGCTACTTGACAGTAAGTAGCTTTAAGGCTTAATGCCTACCATTGAAAAAACAAGGTCCTAAAATTTGTAACCCAGAGCTCTGTTAACGTAATACAAGCAACAAAATATAATTCTTACACTACAGCCAAGAAGAACACAAGGAAATAAATATTGTAAAATTCTGATAAGCAGTTTTCCCCAAGTTGTCATTCATCACAGACAAGAACATTTTACCTAGAAAAACAATCATTTAGGCCACAAATGCAATCAAGGTTTCATGACGATGATTGACGGCCCATCGCAGTCGCAGGCGATACTTGCCATTACCAACCGATAGAAAGTAAACTTAAGTAGCTGCGTTTATTATTATGTTATTAGAGCAACAGTGTTTGCACCGGAAAATGTGGCTAAATGTTACCCAAACAACCTATTGATTCATCCACTGACTGAATGGAGCAAACTTCGGAGAATAATTGTCGAGGCGAATTCTTTTAGCCATTGTTTCACTCCCGACCATCTCACTTCCCAAAACAAGAGCTTAATACACTTCCGTGAATCGCACGTTACATGCAACAAAATTGATATCTTACTATACAGAGCTTTCTATTAAACTCTAAAGTAATTAATCCTGTTGGATTATGACATCCAATGGCCGCTCTGTTAGTTTATCCTACGATATTATCAGCATTTTAAAACGGTGTTAGGGTAAACTCGGCCAGTTTTCTATCACCTTATCGCTATTACAGGTGGTTTGCATACCAAAACGATTACGATCTTAATACCGACATAGTTTTCACGCTTCGTAATCTCAAATAGCACACTACTACCAGGAAACAAGGTGCGTTTTTGTGGTTTTGCGTTACGCCTACGAATTCCGATAAACACCAACACCGTCTTAAATGATTTATGTCAAATCAAATCTAAATGAAATTCTGTTCACCTTAAATGGTTTTGTAATTTAAATGATGAAATAATTTTATAAGCCCGAGTCATATTTTTTGTCAAATCTCCGTATCGACGCAATGATCTACGACCTTTATTAATTAAGCACCTCGTTAAAATCCATTCCAAAACTTCTGGAGATGATTGTAAATAACGAGTTTAAACGTTATTAGACGGTTTCAAGTCGGATAGCGGTAAAATGTCGCTTTCATTCTATCAGCCAACAGATTGGAATCGCGCGTCTTCAGTGGCCATTAAGTCGTCTCGAAATATGAAGAGGAAATATTACTTAAAGACAGCATTCTTAGGAGGCCGGCGTCTATCCGTCGGCGTCGACTAGATAATGACAGCTACCGTATGCAAATCGAAATATAAATGATTATTAAATTTTATATCGACGTTTCCAATTTATTCACATTAAACGCTCGAACACATTCTTGTGTCACAAGACATATTTCGCTAAATTGCCATGGTACCTTGGGTTTTTTTGTTGAGCAATAAGTACTATCCTCTAAACAAGCTTAACTTGTTTTTATTTTACACGCTCATGCCGCGGGGCCGATGAATGGTGAATTTTGAAATTTATCTGCCATTAAATAAAAGTAAATATACAGTCAAATAACAAACATGCCTTCATAATAAAATCCCAAGTACGGGCACATCTTCCTGTGTACCTAAATGTTTGTATTCATAAGGTTCAATTAAGATACAATCAGATAAGAGATCGAAGATTACTCTCATCTTTGTTATTTTTACGCCTCTGTTAGTCCATTAAATCAAATACATGTAGCAATGAACATTACAGAAAACATTACCTACGGTTGAATAAATAACCTCGTGACGGCACGCATAGATAAGAATGGAATTTTATTTTGATTAGAAATGGGAAAACTGCTGCTTTATCGCATAATTGTATAGATAGTATTAAAATGTCTCTATTAAACACGCCTTTGCTCCAAGAACAGTAACAAATCAGTCTGACATGTGCTAGTCTCCAATGATATCTTTAAATTACTAATTCTTATTGTGGTTAGACATACAATATATACACTGTCATCAAGTAGCTAATATTACGCCATCCGGATCGTTTGATAAACCCTTGACAAAAATAACTGGTAGTGATAACATTACCATAGTAATTGTATATCTCGTATCAATTCGCCATGTACACCATTTATTGAAGTATTCAAGCATTGCACTAAATCGTTCGGTTCGCCTGACACACCCTTCGAGTAATTATTTGCGCTTCCGTTTCTTGAATTACATGTTAGACGACAAAGGGAATGTTGAGGAAAGAGCTCCTCAAGAAACGCAACGAATGCCTAGCCCCTTTAGCGTCACGCTTGAAGGCGCGCGTAGTGCGTGGGAAGTATCCACATGATGCTTTACACATACCTACTTAGGTTACACAATCTTGAAGACAGCTACATTACAAGACCAATACTACTTATAAATTGTAAATTAGTTGCAAACCAACTAGCGAAGGAAAAGCAAACAATAGAACAGCCTATTATAGCAGTTGTCGTAAGAATTGACACCTCGTTCATTTAAAATGGAAAACATGCAAATATACAATACTCTGTAAAGAAATTAATTTCTCACGCATGTATACGCAGTTATTCCTACGCAAATTTCACCTACTACATAAAATTATGTGTTAACATTGCGAAGGAATGTAGATAGAACAAAGTACTGCATTCGAATGATATAATTAAAGTAATAATAGCCGACAAACACAGCATAATTCTCAGTGGCTGGTTAATCGACGATATCATTGTCTTCCCGCTTCCTTGCTTAACGAGACAATGGATGGTTTTTCCTCAATTTACAACCAGTAGCTGTCAAACGCCTCCAGCACTATGTTACTCATTATCCGTTGAGTTGCACCTTAACAACTCCAAGATCGCACTATCATAAGCTTAATCGACCTATCCGACACTAAGAACTAAGCATAGAATGTGTCATGCAAGCGTAATTAATTTTCTCATTACTGGAGTATATTATTGTTATATGAGGACATGACTGAGTTATTTTTAGCGTTAATAAATTGGCTTAGTTGCTCGGTTTACTGTGCACATATTGCAAGTGCACATGCTTGATCTGTAGTTGTAGCGATGTTACTCAATAGTTATAGAATTCATGTTATCGACAGTTTACATCCAGCCACGGCGACTCTTGTCTGGAAATAGCATTGGAACATGCTAATTACGAGATTCCACAATAAATTACTGCTAATTAAACAGACTACGCTTTAAACGATGAAGACAACTTAATGTTTCCTGCATTAATAGCCAATTTTATTGAAACATTTATGTACTGTATTTTCTTTTTCGCCTATTTTGGCATTCATTTCGCACAATAGACATTGTTTGTACGATCCGAAATACCGCTGGCGCAATTAGGATCATTGATTATTTTAAATGGAGAAACACACCTTTAGTAGATTAATGAATGAACAATATCATAATCTTAATGTTCTATAACAAAAAACTAACAACATATTAACATACTACAAAAACTAAATAACTATCTTTTAAAATTGAGTGAAATAGATAAGACATGGTCTCGTCTTGAAATTTTTCATCCCATACACGGTTTACCGTTGCAATGACCTATTCTAGATGTGACATCTACTAAATACTTCCTTGATAAAGTTACCTGTCCTGCCTCGTTTAATTGGATCACAAAGTATGTGTAACAGTTATGTTCACTTATAGTGCAGGTGTCACCGCCAATATGCATGCAAGACAATGATGCAGGTGCCGAATTAACAAAACTAAGTTGATACTAGACATGATCGGCATTTAAGAGGGATGTATTATGCTGTGTGCACCTGCAGCTCGAGGTGGTACGATGTTGAGGGGTCCGCGGGCGGGGAGGGGCCGTGCGCCGCTTTAGAAAGGCGCGACCATCGCCGCAGGCCTGAGCCGCATTCTACGGCCTGTCATTCACACCGTACAACTTGCCTATGCAATGCATTCCATCTCCCGCCGCGCTCTCCGTCTCCATGCATTGCATTCTATGTACATACGCGCACTTACGAAACATCCACACTGCTTGCCGTATGCAAACTCATACACATACGCTGGATCAAATTATTTCTGCGCCAGTTCAACTAGCATTGCTATGTACCAGTTCCGTGGCCTCATTAGTCGCGCTGCAACTCCGTTCACCAAATAAACGGACTCCAATGAAATCGAGTCTCGAGCACAATGCGCATTCCAGAGGATAACAAAATGATACCGCAATTATTTGTGTTTAGGCCATTTGTTGTTAGTCAATTGAGGAATGTCGTGTGAAATCGGAGATGTTGCGCATATTTTCCGATAGAGTACGGCCGTTTCGCGACGAGAAACAGTTTGTTTTGCGCGATTTACTTTAACTTACGTCAATGTTTATCTTTTACTTTTCACTCAATGCATACATGTAGTACATCGAATCCAATTCATCTTCGACTTCGTCCTTATTACACTACAACAGTGCATAAATTGTACTGGAATGTAAGTTTTGACAAGGGGCTCTTTAGGGGTTAACACTTCTCTTGGGAAAACTTACCTGTCTCGCGGGTCAATCCACGTCGTTTTTCTACTGTTGTGGTCGATAAAATACAATTTGCCATCAAAGTCCCTTGCGTAGTCCCATCCGTCGGGCAAGGGTATCTCACCGTTTCGTCTCCTTGGCATATTTCACTGATTAAATCCATTCAAACGAATAACGAAGCACACTCGCGAACTAGCTACACGGCCATGTTGAATACCTCATTACGAGGACTGACGTCACGTGGGATCAGCCAATAGCGGCGAAGGGCCCCCACGATGGAATGCGGCGCGTACGCGAACGCGAACACCAAGTTCCGTACGTCACTCGACCGACACAGTACATACATACGACCGCTTTGCGCGAACTCGCGTCGCTGACTGAATCGCGCGAGCCGCGGACTCAGCGCCACGTTATCACGGCTCATGATAATATCCTGCACCACCTACATATACCAACTACTGTATAAAATATGCATTGCCCTTGATATCGATGTTTACATATATTTTTACCCCCCAGGACACGCACAGTGATTTAGTCGTTTATATTCTGCGAAATAGGATAAAAGTAGACCTTACCTGCCTATTCAGTCTATTTACGATATTCCTGCATATCTACAAACGTTATATAGCAATGAGTTATAGATAATATTCCCACTTTTAATAGCTTGTTATTTATAATTTAGATATTACTACATAATTCTTTTTCTACAGTAAATTTATCTATTAGACTAGAGAAATTATGCTTAACAATATATATATATATTAACTAACTATATATATCTGCCTGTTTTGATGTTTTATTTAAACTACGATTGGAATAAAGTTTTAATTATGCTAGCAACTTGAATTTTATTTTGTAGCAGATACAGAATTATTTTTTTTTTGAGCAAAATTATATATTCGTCATAGACGAAGATTGCGAAATATATATATTTTAGACGCCCAGTAAACATGCGGACATAGGGGTATAATGTTAAATGATATATTTTATTTTTTGAAATTTAGTCCGTTTCCTTTTTTAGTTGTATGTCGATGAACAAAATATGACGAATATCGGTTTATATGAAAATATACCTTATTTTAGCTCTAGATTTTTATTTATGTTGTATATTTATTATATTATCTGAATGATTTATATGAACGTAACTATATTGAGTAACTAAGAATTATCTATCTATTATAAAAAGAAATTATTTATCTATATCTTACAAGTTACAATTTAAGAATATAATTATGTTTTATGAAAATACATATGTACGAGTACAATTTACACAATAAAAAGTATGTTATGTTTAATTAGGACATGGTGGAATATATCCTTTTTCTAATTACTGTAAAAACACAAAAAAAAATTAGTCTTTACTACTTGTACCTACTGTGATCGTAAAATTTATTTTGACCTCCGTCAAATCCTGACGTAGAAAGAGAGGTCAGCTACATATTTATGCAGTACGCTATAGTAAAAAAACACTAGCTACTGATTGAAACAGTTTAAATAAACATGAGAAAAGTAATACCATACGATCTTTGTTATCATTATTAAAAACTGAGACTCTACACCTACTTAATAAACTGAAATAAAAATATAAGCATACACAGTATGTCTTGTTATAAACGTTGTAAGTAGCAGTGTATTAAGTTGTAGTGTTGTAAGCGAAATAAATAAATATATATGTATATATTTATTTATTTATTTATATATTATATATATATATATTTATAATAGGTTTGAGTTTTGCGTCAACTGAATGCTAAGTTGTCAATTGTAATTTTGATAGCTACGTCCAACTTCCAAAACGCAAGACGTCAGCGAAAACACAATATTAAAAACACCAAATCGACATTCGTGAAGAAGTAAACACTGCACGTAGACAATAATATAGTAATATTAATAATAATTATTTAGTAAAATTTTCAATTAGTCATAGTTGTACCTAATTACTCCCCTACGTGAACAACTACTATCTAAATTTTTATAATTGAAGGGTCCATAAAAATGCCACAAAGTGATAGTGAGGACTTTGAAAGCGCAGATGAAGGGCAATCAAATCCTGTTAAAAAAGAAAGAAAAAAACGAAATTCTTCGTCTAATTATAGCGATAATTTAGATTCTGACTTTGAAACAAAAAAGCCTCAGGTCTTAACATCTTCCAACAAAAGTGTAAGTTTTTGCTTGCTGGAAAACAATTTAATTTATTTGTTTCTTCGATTTGCCTTTGGAAAACTAATTATGTAAAAATGTTTTACTCAATAAGTTGATTAAAATAAAGATAAAGGACTTGGAAGAATTCTTTTAGTTTGGGTTAAGATAGATTTTAGTAATTTTGGCTACCAATCGGTTGACCATTTGAACTATCTGATATTGATCCCCATATTATGAAGCACAACTAGAGATTTTAAGTATTTGATTTAATAAAAGGTCTCAACTGCTCTCTTTCAATCTATATTTTGCTGATTTGTCAAATGTTACA
>DWCF01005259.1:0-14617 GCA_018230265.1 Delias oraia
GAATTTACACACTGGTTTTACTTGGATTTACAAAGTTAGATGACACTACTACAATGGCTCTACGATTCGTGGGCAATAAATACATTCAGATTACGGGACACGTATTAGGAGAGAAGTGTACAGCGTGAGAGCACGACGGCCAAAGAGAGTGATTCAGGTAGTCGGCTGCTTAAATGAGACAGGGACAGGGCGGCGTCGGAGGGAGGTGACGATGTCTTCCAGATGGTTGCTAACAATACATTATGCCAATATGCAATTTATGGCTTGTAGCGGTGTCATTACGTCAATACAGACATATATCAACATTAGCAGTACACTCGTAACAATGTTCTGATGGCGTCATACAGTTGACACCGTGTGACGCAGTTCTTTAGGGGTTGTCGGTTTTGAGTGTATTTATTTTCAATTCCTTTAAGTACTTGTTTCCCTTCCATTTCTAATATCTAGATTGTAAATATAAAAATAGTTTAAAAATACAAAATAATTAAATCATTGTATTTTTGGTGGAATTTTGCACAGTCCCCGCATTGGTTGTGTTGCCGGCTTTTTACACCAATTAAGCGGCACTTTTAATGGCCTCCGATATTCTCACTCGCTCAGAGAAACACAGTACAAGTACCGTTTCATGCTGAGTATTCTGTGAGCCCGTGTTATCACTCTCCCGCGGGTGCGACAGTATTAAGACACTAGCCCGGCCAATGTCAATCCTTTCCAGAGACCGAATAAATTATAATTTATAATTGTCTGGACCGGGATCGGAACCGATACCTCTCGCTTCGTGGTAAATCTATTACCTACAAGGCTCTCAAACTTTATGTACATTGTCTAAGATTTCTAGGAATTTCTTCAACTATACTACATAAAATATGTTAAATCCTTGAATGTTTATTTTCTATTAAAAAGAAATAAAAGTTTTATGAAAATCTAGAAGCAAGCTAACCGGAGGCTCATCTAGGATAAGCAGTCATCCACTCAAGTGCACATTCTGGCCGCGGATGCGTTGCCGACCTTTTAGGAATAGGTACGTTTATTTTTTAAAGGTCTCCGAGTCATTGGTATGAAAATACGTTTAAAGGTTCCATAGAATTTTGTGCGGGATTATTTAAAACATAACATATAAGCAAAACAAAAGTATTTGCTATGTTTTGAATCATTCATTACTTGTATGTCTTTCTGCAATGTCGTAGTATTTCCTATGTATTCCGCGTCAACTTGAAGAACTCCAACAAAGATTCGGCATTCACAATAGAATCCACCTTACTAAAATTATCCTTTTGGCAAGATGTCAAGATGTGTATAATAGAAGATTAATGTAGACAACAGTCTGGTACTGAATGCCACTTTATAAGATTAGGATGAGTCAGCGATTCTTAAGTTAGCGCAATAACCCTTATCTTGAGCGCCAATTAAGGGTGGGTTAGCGCCCCTTCGAAGGTTCTACGCAGGTTTTCACATAAAAAATTGATTTTGTACATGAGAACGTACGAGTAAACGAATATTTGAGTTAATATTGAAATATCTGATAGGTTTTTTACTATTGGCGAGCTATATATAAATCTTTTAGTAGTTTAAACTTATACCATATAAGATTGTCCTAAACAAAATTTGGAAAAACATTTTCAGTTTACCACTTAGGCTGTTTAGCTATATATTGCAGTTCATCGCTTATTAGGCGTAGTGGGCTTGATATGATATAAAAAATACAAATTTTTATTCGTATCATCTCGGTGTTTGTCGTTCCATAACTACGAGTTGATAAATCATTTTATGTCGCGTAAAACGACTCTGTGGAATCAGCTGCCTGCAACTCAACATCTAAGCACCCGTTTTGCGTGCTTGCATAGATATTTCCAGGATGAATATGTGTTGAAGACCGCTTCATCATTATCAGCCTATTAAGTCCACTGCTGGACATAGGTCTCTCCCATAGACGCCCACCTACTACGATCTTGACCGATCTGGATCTAGCGGTTGCCCGCAACCTTCATGAGATCATCTTTCCATCGCGTTGCGGAACTTCCCACTCTGCGTTTTTCGGTACGCGGTCGCCACTAGAGAACCTTTCTTCCCCATCGGTTGTCGGTTCTTCGAGCGATGTGGCCAGGCTAATGCTACTTCAACTACCGAGGACCGCTTATCCTAGGTGAACCTTCTCTTTGATTTTGTATTCTTAAAAAAAAATATATAATTATTAATAAGTTTAAAAAGCATCGAAAACAGTCTATTGGTATAATCCCATGGACAGACGTATAGCTCATCATGGTTTAGTGTACATTGCAGGCACGTGAAAGTTTTGATTTGTTTAAAATTTATTCTACCGGATGAGCGCCATTCTGTTTCCTTCTTTAGACGTTCTTTGAATTCTAATTAGAATAAAATTGTCTTTTTGTTTTTAAATACTTTTTTACCGTAATCTAATCTTAATTATTGCTACTTTTCAAGAAATATTTAACTGTATTTTTACAAATTTGAGCAATTCATGGCTTTCAAAGGCTGTGAAGGTAAACAGATAAATGGTTATAAAAATAAATAAATAAATTTTAAATAAATGGTTAGCAGGCAAAATTTATAAAAATATTTTTATTAAATTTAATTAGTTTTGTACTCAAACATTAAAACTAAGAGTGTTTAGTTAATTTTCATTGTTTTTTAATGTTTATTGTTTTTTTAATTTTAATTGTTTGGGTGAAACTAATGGACTGATTCCAAAAAAATTTTACAATGCTCAATAATTTATAAAGGCTGTATTATATCATGAAATAAATTTATAAATCTTATATATTATATTACCTATTATTAACATAAAAATATGACATACTTAAAAGGAGATTTATTTAAGAGTTAAGAGGAAGTCGAATGTACAGGTTTTAAAATAAGCAAACACTAAAATAATATAATTTTCATTACATTAATTCATTTGTAAATTATATTGTGTTTGAATTTAATTAAAATTCTATGAATAATTAAAATCTAAGCGTAATAAACTTTTGGTTAGCCGTGATCCATTTACTTCAAATATTAAAGTAAGTGTAATCAATTTAATAAAATAATAATTTATTTCTCGTTTGAAAAACCCAAGTCTAGCAATGCGGTAAAAATTGAAGCGAAAGAAATGATTTTATAAATGATTACCAATTTTTTAATGAATGTTTAAATAATTTGGAATTACATAATTTTAAAACCATTTGTATGTACTATACTAGAGAAATAGGACTTCGTATCCCCTATATATAGATATTCTATGGGATACATACTTGATTTAGTAAAAAACATACTATTTACCGCCATCTATTAGAATCTTATATAACTAACAGATTATAAAGATCCAGTTAATAAACAATATCGATATTTTTTAAAATGGAAATGGTGGCAGTTGGAAAAGGAGGCTCATCTAGAATAAGCGATCATCCGCCCATAGACACCCGCCCTAGAAGAGCCGCGGGTGCGATGCCGGTATATAAGGAAAGATATAATAAACTATTTTTTCTTTTAAATTCTTTAAAACTGCACACAATATGAAAAATAGAATTAATATCGGTTCTGTATTTTCGGAGTCCATTGTCAAGAAACACGGTGTCACTTAATTTTTATATATATTAAAACCTCTTTAGAGTGCTTATTATAGTTTTTTTTAGTCTGTCTTGGATGGATGACATTGACATGAGACCCGTAGGTGAGCCATGCTGAACCAAATGTTGCCGTATGAATTGGGCCGGCTCGTCCGAAGTGATACAACGGGCTCACTGAATACTCAGCGTGAAACGGTAGTTGTACTGTGTTTCGTAGAGTGAGTGAGGATATCGAAGGCCCATTAAAGTGCCGCTTAAGCGGGTTAAAAAATCCGGCAACACAACCAATGCGCGGATTGCGGCGCTTTTGTTCATGCGCGGCAGCATTCCCTTACCATATTGGAGATCCACCTGCTCCGTTGTCCGCTATAGAATAAAACATATATATGTATTAGGATTAAACTTATATATGTTTATATGTATATTAAATATATTATGTAATTATATAAAGAAAAAAATTCCAAAATAAGATTCTTCTTATACCTACGTAATTCAAAATCATGGGCTAAGTGGATTATAAGTTTTGACGCGCCTCTAATAGAAAGATATAACACCTTGTCAGAAGAAAATATATACGGAAATAACAAGGTTTATTCTCGTTAATAGATTCTCTTTTCGAGTGCAAAATATTGTTTCCTGTCAATGCTATCGTCTGGAATACAATACGATATTCCTGTTATTACTTTTCGGTTAAAATAGATTTTGCTTTGATAATCCGTATCTTAGGTATATCTTATGAAAGCTTTTACATAATAGTCTTGATATAATGCACGTGCGGGTGTTTTGCTAATACTTTCACTTAATGGGAACAAGTTTATACTAATTACATTACAATTGTATATGTCTATTATGCCTATAAAAGTTTACTTTGTCTTTAAAAATATCGGTCTATGACCATAAAAAACCTTTGGTGTCGCATTAAAGTTTTTGTCTGTATTGGAATGTAAATTATGATTATAAGTTAAATGAGTTTAAAATTCTAAGCTACTGTCCGCAGAAGTAAGTTTCAAACATAATCTATCCTATTACTGGGTAGTTGTGTATCTGAATAATCTCAGTTTCCGACGCCATTCTCAGTTTTAGTTGGCATCTATATGCAAAATAGGTATTTTCTAGTAACCACTCACAGTTATACAGCACGGTACAATCGTCGCGTCGTTTAGTTCGGCTCCAAAAGTTCTTCACACACGGGCGAGCAGTTTGAACAGCACCACTTTAAATAATATCAGAGATCATTACATGCGAGTACTAGTGACTATCATAATATAAAACATTTCCTAAAACATCATAAAAAGCTGAAGCATATGCTGAGGCAATAATTGTGCCGGCCGTCCGAAGTGATACCACGGGCTGACAGAATACTTAGCGTGAAACGGTACTTGTACTGTTTTTCGCAGAGTGAGTGAGAATATCGGATACTAAGGGTCTCCGATATTCTCAAATGCCGCTTAAGTGGCGTATAAAGCCGGCAATACAAACAATACGCGTACTGTGGCACGATTGTCCATGGGCGACTTGACTTGACTGAAAAAAGCTACATATCTATTGACCCAGCTAAGGAAAACCTATTTTAATGTGAAAACTTATTAGAGACTAGATGTGTCTTCTTTTACTATAATAATCATTAAAAATATATAATTTTTTAACTAAAACACAGTAAATATTTCAGTTTCAAAATTATAGGAGTGAAAAATTCGTTTAAAGTCAAAGCCTTAACTATTCAATTTAAATATAAAATAAACATATCAACTATTCATGAAAAAGTCATTCCTTTAATTTATATGAAAGCGTGTAACTATGAGTTATATATATTTGTTATTTTAAGGATATATATATGTAAAGAAAGCTTTGGACTCCTTATTAAATAAGACTGTCTTCTTTATCTAGCATAGACAAATCCTAAACGTCAACACTTGACAAGATGTTATGATATTGTTTTATTAGAAAATAATTATTTTAGGAATTATAAATTTATATTGTATACTTAATTGTTAATTTATAAGAATAGAAGTAAAAGCTTTAAATTTAGTTTTTTTGCAAAAAACTAAAAATAACATTATAAAACTTATCTATGATAGATAAAGAAAGCAGTCTTATTTAATAAGACAAATATATACCTAGAAAACAGTCTTATTTAATAATCATATATATATGATAATATAGTATATCTAAAATCTAAATCTAAAAAATATACAATAAGATGTTGACCATTCTTATGTAGAATGTGTCTCAAAATAGTCGAGGCTGAGACGCGCTTGTACCTGAACGACGCCATTGTTTCCGCGTTGCCTTTTTTTAAAAGCACAACAAAGCCACAGAGCTTGCATACCATGCCTACTGTTTGATAGACGTATATACATGGTGTATAGAGATAAACTTCACAAATTTAAAAATATCTTATGTACGAATGGGCTACGTGTAAAGAAAGAGTCCTGCTGTCACCTCGGAATAAGCCCTTTGGCGAAGATGGCTTTAAGCGTAAAATATAAAATACTTAATACATAACATGAATCAAATTGTAAAGTCGATACAATATTAACAGCGTTGCTTGTAATTTGAATTAAAGAACATTTTAAATTTATAATACAATTAGAATTACATCAAAATGGAAGCTAAAATTAATCATAAAAGTCTGATTAAACTCACTTCAACAAAAAAAATGTTTTTGAATTTTATTTTGTGACTTGTTTAAAAAGTAATAGCAATTTGGCCAATAGTTTGAACAGCCTGTATAGCGCCAATAAGGCAGAGTGCAGACAGGCTTTGTGTGCTTTCAATACGTCTGAAGGGCTCCGTTACATCATTTGCCTTTAATTACGAAAGGGAAAGTGATACTTTGTGTGTATGAACTTCTAGGTAAAAAGAACGCGTTCTGGTTACACTAGCTTTGATCTTGATTTTCATTCTCATTTAGGGATTTCCTTAAACAGCTCAAACAAATATTTGATTATTATTATTTCTCATTATCCAATAGGTGAATAAATAATGATAGTTATATTTGAAAAATAATAAATGACTGTAAATACAGCATTTTTATGAAGAATACTAAGGATATAATTCTTTATTCTTAATTTATACACAGAATACATATTAGTAAGTACTTTTAGATTTATATATGAAGCCTATAGAATATATCACCAGTGGGAGAGCCATGCTGAAACATATGCTGACGCACTAATTGGGCCGGCTTATCCGAATTGATACCACTGGCTCACAGAATAGTCAGGGTGTAACGGTACTTGTACTGTGATTCGCAGAGTGAAGGGCATAAAAAGCCACGCACAACCAATGCATGGACTGTGGCGCGGTTGTCCATGGGCGGCGATGCAATGCACACAAAGCGACGACACTTAACGTCAATATCAATAAAATTTTTAATGTAGACAGTGTTGAATTTTTCTTATTTTAACAGAATATTATTAGTTTCTTGAAATAATTGTGTTAATTCGATCTGTAGTAAGTTACACCGTAAATGTATTTGAGAACTTTGTTGGGTGCTTTAAATATTTTTCTGCGTGTGTCGGGCTCTGTTGACAAGGATTTTACACATCACAGTCACATAGCGAATTTCTTATATATAATGACTTGTATTTTTTTAAATAAAATAATATAAAATAATTAAAAAATGGCAATTAATAAAATAAATCAAAACTTAATAATTAAATTAATTATTTAAATACCCTATAACTGTTTTTGTAATGTATGATATAGTTGTACCAATAATGTACAATAAATATATATTAGACTACATACTGATAATTGAGAAGTTGTGTAAAAGTTGGAAAAGGAAAATTATTTTTCACGTATAAAAGGTAATAGCTGATAAGTCAGATATTATAACAAGTTTTATTGATAGAAGTATATCTTGTTGTAAATTTAAAACGATGTAGTTTTGTTCAAATGTTGTTCTTGGTACGTAAACTAATGAACGGTTTACGTTGCAACTAATGGGATTTTCAGTAACGACACAGAGTAAAATATCGGAAGTGGTCGTGCTGAAGGTATTTGCGGAAGGTTTTTATTAACAGTGAAGTATCCTGAAGATTATTGGGAAATTTAAGTGTTGTTACGAAACAGATTCACAAGAGCTGAACCTGGCTTTTTCCTCTTTTGTACCTACTCCGTGGTGGTTTTATAATACATATAATAATATTTACTACATTTTAGTATGTTTGTAAAGTGTTGTCTTGGCCTTCATTTTAATAGGTATGTATTGGAATATTTGTGGTGTATGTAACGGAGCAGGCGGTATGGTAAGCGATCACCGCAGTCTGTCGGCAACCAGGTCACAATCCGCGCTTTGGTTTTGTCGCCGGTTTTTGCGCCGCTTGACCGTTAACTTTAGGGACCACAAACAGCATAAATAATTTAAAGAACCTTTAATAAATTTCCAATTAAAGAATAATTATCTTTAAAACTAGGCTAAATGTTTCTGTGATACATAACGGACCAATCGTTGCGTAAGGTGAAACAAAATTATGAATTGGCTCTTTTTATTACAAAGGTAATTAAAATAGAAAACGAAAATTTCTTTCAACGGAAATTCTTACTAAGTAATATTTAATTTTATCAAAATTGACGGCATCTATATTTTAAAAGGAATATTTTAAATAAAACAATGGTTTTTTTATTTTTTCATTGAATATTCAGTTTTGTGAAAGTACAGGGTTGTCTGCTCTGTGTCGTCTTTTTACCTTGTAAGTGTAGACTAATGGAGGTATGTCGGATCGACGTCTTCAGGTACAGTTGCACAAGTATGAAACAGGTGCGTTATTAATGTCTCTAGTAATGGCTCTTCAATGGTTAACTTCAATGGTTCTTCTGAAAACAAAGGAATTTTTTTTTTAAACTACCTAGTAATTATATTACATACAGAAAGCGGAGCAGGTGAGTCTCCTATATGGTAAGAGAACATAGCCGCCTATGGACAACCACACCACTGTCTGCGAATTGGTTGTGTTGCCGGCTTTTTTTGCCACTTACGCGGCATTTTTAAGGGCCTCCAATATCCTCACTCAATCTTCGAAACACAGTACAAGTACCATTTCACGTTGAGTATTCTGTTGAGCCCGTGGTATCACTTCAGACGAGCCTGCCCAATTAGTGCGTCAGCATATGCATACGCATTAGTGCGTCAGGATGGCTCACCTATGGGTTCGACAGTATTAAGACACTCGACCGGCCACTGTGAAGCCCTTCCAGACACCAAATAAATTATAAATTAAATTATAATTTATAATTGTTCGGACCGGTATTCGAACCTGATACCCCTCGCTTCATGATGCTACTAAAACCATTAAGCCACGAGTCTCTCGTTTGTTGCTATCCGACTTCTACGTTGTCTATATGTGTGACTTCTAATATAGAATAAATTGGCTCTAACGTAAAACTAACAATCGTTAACCAAGCGCAAACATTTCGTCCAACGTTCACAAATCCATTCGAAACGCGTGAAAAGTGCCCCGCATTGTTGGCTGTTTGCGGAATCCGTGTCGTTAGGGCTGTCGTTACATTAACTTTGAAGTCAGCCTCATTATATACTTTAATAAGATCATTAAGCCAAAAGGAAGATTTTTAGTATTACTGACAGGTTTTCCTCATCATCATCATTTCAGCCGTAGGACGTCCACTGCTGGACATAGACCTCCCTTTCGGACCCCGATGCATACTTCTCCAGCGTATTCCGGTCACCTTTCCTTCCGGTGATTTTATTCACGTGAAGAATATATTTTCCGACAACACTGGTTCAATATTGGTTGCCAGTATAGTTTTATTTATTATAATGTTTTTTATTTTATTTTATATACAATTTGTGTTGTTAATCAAAAATACAGATAATAAACTGATCATCATTGTGATATAATATAATATAATGTAGTACGTACGTAGTAAAACATAAATAATTGTGTATGAGTTTTTTTTTAATAAAAAGACTGCTATTGATTTGAAATGGTATTCATGGCATTATCTACTGTAAACAGAACACTACTATTAATTCTAGATTTATATTATTATTTCTAGATTCTAATATTTATATTGGGCATCCTTTTACATAAGATTTGACAAGTAGATTAGAGAGCCTCGTAGCTAAATGGTTTAATAGTCTACCATGAAGCGTGAGGTGTCGGATTCAAATACGGTCCGGACAATTATAATTTCATTTATAATTTATTCGGGCTCTGGAAGGGCTTGACAGTGGTCTTAATACTGTCGTACCCATGGGAGAGACATGCTGAAGGACATGCTGACGCACAAATTGGGCTGGAGCGTCCGAAGCGATACCACGGGCTCTCAGAATACTCAGCGTTAAGTGGTAGTTGTATGTGAAACGGTATTTCTACTATGTGTAGCTGAGTGAGTGAGATTATGGGAGGCCCTTAAAAATGCCGCTTAAGTGGCGAACAAAGCCGGCAACACAACCAATGCGCGGACTGTGGCGCGGTTGTCCATAGGCGGCGGTGTTCTCTTACCATATAGGAGACCCACCTGCTCCGTTATCCGCTAAACCATTAAAATAAATTAACAGAAATAAAAACGTGCGTTTTTTGTATATTTATATTGTGATTGTAATTTCACTATGTTTCTTATAAAGCATTAGATATTTTGATTATTTTACATGTGAAAATTTTCACGCCGTATCAACCCTGTAACCGGATAACAATGGCCGACCGATACCCAGCTTTGTTTTCACTTATCCGGGAGCCTCGCTCGTTACTCAAATAGCCCGCGCCGCAGTTTCACCCGGTTATTGTTTCGATGCAGATTTTACAAGAACCCGGGTGTAGAATTTAACGACGTGATATTGTTCTATTTGTATTTGATGCATAATGCATGGTATGAATTTCGAAATAAAAAATATATTATCGTATATTTTATATGCTTATGAGGGAAACGGAACTAAAAACAGCTTAACTTTTATTTAATAGATTTACAGAATTCACGCATAATAGAAAAGACAGCAATATCTTGTATTCGTGGTCAGTTCGACACAATTTAGTATAGGAGTCCTATAATAGTACTATGATACTTTAAGAAGCAAATGTTTTTTTTATTAAACAGGCAGCTATCATTTACCATTTAGTAAGTGAAACTATTTCATTAAATTAACGATCTTTGTGAGTTCACTAAGAAGTATTAAGATGAAATTTACGAGTAGATTCTTTAATTTTTACAGAGTTTTTTGTGAAAACTGGAGACAAACGAGCAAAAGGCACAGAATGGTCCTCACTCCTCGGCACTGGACACTTCTAGTTCAGCTGAGCCGCGTGTGCGTTGACAGCTTTTTTTGATGTCGTAATCAATCGCAATCGTTTGGAAATAGTTCTGGAGGCAGCTGATTTCACCGAGTGGTGATGTTTTTTTAATATATGAACGATGGAAAACGAGCAGGCGGCTTAGGGTAAACTTAGGGTAAGCGGTCCTCCCATAGCCCTTCCTCTCATAGCAGAGTCGCGGGTGCGTTGATGGTCTTTAAGGAATATGTACGTTCTGTTCTTGAGAGTCCCCAAGTCGTATTGGTTTGGAAACACCCCCGCTGGCAGCTGATTCCACAGAGAGGTTGTGCGCGGCAAAAAATTCCTTAAAAAATGCTCAGTTGTGGAACAACAAACATCGAGGCGAAACCGATGAAACTTTGTAAGATATAAGATTTTATTTGATGTAAGACAATCTTGATTTTAATATCTTTATTACATCATTGCACAAATCAGGTAACAAAGAAAATGCAATACAATACATTTTTTTAAATTAAATACACATTTCTAACATATCTCTGTTTTATTCTGTAAGTAATTAAGGATTAATTTACCTAATTGTGTAGTTCTCAACACAATTTATATTCAATTCAATAAATTTCTTCATTCAATACGGACTAAACTCTTAACTATTTCATTAAATATTTTTTCCTATATTTCTAATTCTTTGTGCTTAAAAGGCTTGCTTCAATAAAGTCTGTTGTAATGAAATTTCCTCTCAACAATCAATTTATATTAGGCATTCTGTACACAGAAAGCAAAGCATTTCATTATTATGTCAAAGTTATAGATTGTTTATGAAAATAATTGGAAAAGTTAACTCAACGTGTAACGGTATTTGTATTGTGTTTCACCGAGTGAGTGAGGATATCGGAGGCTGGTAAGAGTGCCACTTAAGCGGCGTAAGAAGGCGCAACATAACCAAAGTGCGGACTGTGGCGTGACTGTGGCTGTGTTCATGGGCGGCGGTGTTCTCTTACCATATAGGAGACGCACCTGCTCCGTTGTCCGCTATAGAATAAAAGAAATGTAAAGAAACTAGAAGTAATTCAATTTGGGTGTTTTTCTAGAGAAAGTTGACAATGATATCAATTGGTTGTTTGAGACGGGTGATATGAAAAAATACAAAAAGATTCTGTAAGACATAGATTTTATGCGATCTATAATATAAATACACTGATTTTATGGTATTCATACTGGACACGTGCCTTAATTAGGGTAGACAGATATTTTTGCATCTTTTTAAGCATTGAATGGGACGAAACCCTTTGACTGTATTTCAACTTTTACAATGAAAGAGAGTACCTATTGTTTTTCTATCGGTTTATATTTTATTAGATTACCTTTGAAAGAGGATATAATTAAAGGAAAATTTCGTTGTGTTTTGTGAAACAAAGGCAATAATAAAAGACTTGTTGTAATAAATATTGACAAAATGATATCCATATAATATATGGATAGACTATATGATAGTTATACTTAAAATAAACAAGGATTCCATCTTGAAGTCTAATTTCTGTAGCTTATCGGTACACATATTGCAATTTATTATAATGTAGGTACAAAGAGAAATATATTTGTGCATTTCCGCACATTTTTGCATTTCTGCAAAAATATATTGGTATTTTTATTTTTATTTTTATGGTTTTGTATAACACATATACATATGTAGGACAACAGAACAGATGGGTCTCTCATATGGTAAGAAAACACCTCCGTCCATATACAAGAACGCCAAAGTCCGCGCATTGGTTATGTTGTCGGCTTTTTACGCCGCTCGATCAGCATTTTTAACGGCCTTCGATATCCTTACTCACTCAGTGAAACAGTAGAAATACCGTTTTAAGTACAACTACCATTTCACACCGAATATTCTCTGAGCTCGTGGTATCACATCAGACAAGCCGGCTAGATTTGTGAGTAGCACATGCTACAGCATGGCTCTCCTTCGGGTGAGTGATATTATAGGGATTAATTTTCTTCAGGATACTTTGTTAACAGAAAACTACCAAAACTAACACAGATGTTTGCAACTACAGATCCTAGGGATCAATACTGCATTCATTCATTTGGAGTTGCAGACACATGTGGCTCCAGTGTTAAATGATCAAGTGGGTAGAATTTTGTAGCAGATACCTACTAATCGAATAAAAATATTTTTTATATACAGTGATTTTGTTATTTGAAATTGTATTTCATCATATAGATTTCGCTTAATCTTGATTATTCCATTTCCAAGGATATAATATCCAATAACATCAGCATACAACTATAGAATTGTAACAGTGCCAAGAGCCCTACATAGCCTCCGACACGGCAAAATCATCTCTATTCTAACGCTGTAAGTTCTATATTTGTATGAAATATTAATTGATGATAAAGCATGCTTATTTACGAGAAATTATTCAACAACAAGAGTAAGGGGTGGACGTAATTACAGAGAATTTTAAATTATGTACTAACCTTTTAGTGTTTTGCTTGACTTGTAGACATTCAAAGTACTTTATAATTATCTAGGCTAATAAACAAAGATTAAACTTAATGCTTATACAGCGAATGCAGCAGAAAAGCGAATGCAGATGAAATTTCGTAAAGTAATAAAATTATAAATTCTTCGAAATATAATAATTGAAGCATCGATTAAACCAATAGATAAAAAAATTGAAATCAGTTCACGAACTGCTACATAGTAACCACAGATTATTGGAATAATTACAGACCTTCAGATTACTAAAGGAAAAAACCAAGGGTCAAATATAAAAAATATTATCGGACAACCCTCTTTTTTTGTTTTTTTTTTAAGTTTAGTTAATTTAATGTTTCATTAAATTAACGTCATGGCGTCACGAAAAATTTAAAAGTATTAAGATAATTAATTTGTAAATAAAACATTCAAATGAATTAACACTTACATAACTCAATAGATTACCGTATTTTTGTAGTCGTCCAGAATCGTAATAATATACTTTTGACATAAATAATAAATGGACATTTAATATAGCGATTCACAAAGTCAGGTTTTTTCAAGATAAAAAGGTGAAATTTTACATTTTCATAATAACTATAGATCAAACTTGCAATATTAAAAATTCTTAGTAAAATTTACCAGTATTAAAAATGCAAACGAAAGATTTTCTTTCGCTATCCCGCGTCATTCAAGAGCCGCTCCTATTGCACCGACTCTCATTCAGATACAGAGTTGTATCTATTATTTTGCTCTTAAACTAGGCTAGCTCACCAAGGAGATCACACTTTAATTAATAATCACTTTATTATACATATAAATATTACCTTGTTTTTCATTGTTTCATGGATTTTATTAATACCATCTTTTATTATAAACAGTTTTGAGTTTTCCAAGTTCGAAATTTACAAATTACTTCACTTCACATGAGAATTTTTTTTAAATTTTAATAAAATATGAAGTATATTTGATGTTTGTTGAAACTTAATACTGATCAAAAGAAATAAAATAAATGTTAATTACATATGGCTCAATAAGTTGTTTATATTTTCAAAATTACTTTAATTATTTAAGGTTTTACTTATCTGATATGAATAAGATCAAATAATTTACAAGAAAAAGAAGATTTTTATTACATATTGCGTATTTTAGGGATTGATTATCTGTCCTAACCTTATACTTGAGATGTGTGTGTTAATTAAGTGTAATTAGTAAGGATTTTTTAAAGCTGCCGGGAACTAGGGGCCGTTTATTATTTCTATTCATAGAGGGGTTATTTGCCTTAATCACCACGCTTGGCAGGCGGGTTGGTGATCGCAGAAACATCTACT
>DWCF01005260.1:0-14617 GCA_018230265.1 Delias oraia
GATCGCAACAGATGGGCGTCTTTGGGGGAGGCCTATGTCCAGCAGTGGACTTGAATAGGCTGATGATGATGATGATACGCACATACCGAATGACATATTAGGATAGTCAAAAATTTGATTTTTTTATTAGGAACTCTCTGCAAATAAAAAGAAAGTTTATTTATATATAATCGATTATAAGCATACATTTAAAAGGTTTACTTTAATATAAATATTTGCATATACCACATAAATCTTGGCGATTATTTATTGTTTTTTGTTTACATAATCTATATATCATAAAAAATACATTGAAATTGATCTGCTTTCATAGAACAGGCAATACTATATTAAATGTTTACACCTTTTTGCGTTGAAACAAAATAATTTTTATATTTTATATTTATAATATTTTATTTTTATAATAGCCATCATATAATAGTCTAGTTAACTTGACATGTCGAAAACAATGTCAGTATTTGCTTCGGGCACATTATATCACATTGCAAATAGAAAAGCTATGAATAGCAAAGAATGCCGAGATTGAGTACGTGACTGCCCACACAACAATTATCTGTAAAAACTTAAAACGACCGCGAATCACATTTAAAACGGATACTAATATTATAAAGCTAAATAGTTTTATCATCATACTTAAATCTTTGTCTAATCCCATTCTTTACAATTCAATGAATTACATCAAAGATTTACTCACAGATGCACGAACTCGAAGATAAACTTCAGAGAGAAAGAGAAACAGATTCTGGACCAGATCCTAGGTCCAGGGAGATACGACGCTCGAATCAGACCTTCCGGCATCAATGGCACTGGTTAGTAAAACTTTCATATTACTCTAAGACAGACCCTTTCATTGTATAGGTTGCAATGCACTGTCGCTGAGTAAGTGGATCACCAAAGGCAATGATTATACGATAGATGAAATGATTGAAGCAGAAAACACTGTACAAGTTTTGACATGATTTTACGACATCTCTTTTGTTAATTTTTCCAACTCACAGTATTCATGACGTTCGTATTAACCTTACGTGGAGTTCTTACTCCATATTTTTGGTTAATACTTTGTCTTTAATATGACAAAAGAATTATTTAACTCATTAAATAATAGATTTCACTGCGCAATTGTGGTGAAAATACAATAGAAGGGCTAATAAATCATACTGCCACGTTCTTAGTCCTGAGCTTGTTTTTGAATGCGAAACAATAACATTTAGAAAAAATTTTAACGAATATTTATGAATCGTTCGAGCCGCAATGAAGATATTCTAATGTCTGAAAAATACGTACCTTTAAGGTTATTGACATTAAATTATGGTACAATAATAAAACGAAGAAGTCTTTTATCATAAATGAAACCAACCATAGGTCAAAGTTTCTTTGCCCCGGGCTATTAAATATACATTTAAGTTGTAGATTAATTGCGAATTGTTTTCTGTGATATAATGGCATTAGTTTATTGTCTGTGACTACCCCGACAGATGGACCTGCCGTAGTAAATATAAACCTGTTCGTCAGAAGTATAACAACTATAAGCGACATTAAGATGGTTAGTAAACTCATCGGTGGCCAGGATTTGTTTGTTTAATAGTTGAAATCTCATTTTATTGTCTTTTCAAAGCACAATGAAGTGTGATCGAGTGTTAGTATATTATCTCTTACCATGGGGATGTTATTAATACTAGTGAAAAAAACGAACTGAAATGGAAAATGAGAAAAACACTAAGAAAACCTAATTTATTGCAAAATATTATTAGCCATCAAATAATTTGATTGCGTGCATCTGTTACTGATATTTTTAACACTATGGTAAGGGAAAGTAAATTCCGTATGCCATTTTGGAACCCTTTGCTTAACTTTGAAATTTTTCGACTTCCAAGACATACGTATACACGTTATGTCTAGAAAGTCGTTGAATTGAAGCTCATATGACGGCCCGGTGGTTTGAAAATTTTCTGGGTGCGGGCGTGGGTATGATTTACATAATGAATTTTTTTCAGCTTTATGAATCCTATAAAATAAGAAGTTGAAGAATTTTTTAATTGCAACTTAGCTATATAGTAAAGTCAAAGCCATGTCACGCTATTTTTCATGTTATGTTAAAACGATATGGTAAATTCACGCAGCCAAGCTTAGACTACGATAATGTTATTTACTTAATTGTGGTCATTTCCAACAATTACAAACCATAAATGTAATGACTGAATTCTAATAAATGTTTATTTTGAACTTGTATTATTTCCGTATCGATGAATACACCTAATGCTCTCCCAAATAATGTTACCTCGACGTACCTGTATCGTGATTTCTATATACAAAAGTACACAAATTCGTATAAACAAGCCGTGAGGTGTATGTTTCTGATCATAATTAAAATCGTTCGCAATCAAGGCTAAGGAGCCGGTAGGTTTTTCAGGTGTTAAGGTGAGTACAACACGAGATCGCCGCGAGTTATATTACTTTATCCCTTAGGGTTTAGTTTCTTTTGTATATATTATCAACCGTATATTTTGCTTGGTACTTAGATGGGCCAGCCGTTGTGAGCGTCAATATATTTGTCCGAAGTATATCAAAAATCGATGACGTCACGATGGTAAGTCGACTGGACTAGATTAAGCACTATGAGATAACTATTTTCCTTAAAGCGGTTGTTCGATTCTTCCTAACAAGTCAAATGAATGGGCAACTCACTCCGCAACGAAGGAGGGCGTTACCCGGTCGTGTTTTTCTTTATTTTTTTTAATTTTCCTCTTTGGTGTTAACGACCAAAATCGTTTTTCGCGCGGTGATCCGTCGTTGCTTTAAAGCTGGTGTCATCATAGTCATGAAAGGTGAAGATGTTACTTTAACATTCCATATAGTGCGGCTCATGTATTTACTAGATATACTATCATAGAATCAATCATACATTTAAGTTTTTTTATTGTACGTCCATAATCGTGACCATGTCGTCGATTCTCAGGTAAAGATGAATTACTGACATGATTTTTTTTGTCGTTAAGGCGATCCGCCGACCTTTGTACACGTCAACATGTTTCTACGATCCATCAGCAAAATAGACGATTACAAGATGGTGAGTGAGGCTGCACTAAGGCACAAGCCGAGACGATGTCACTACACTTGTTAAGCGAACTTTTGTTTAGAATTGGCTGTTCTCAAATACCTGTCAAGTTGCACACTGCTACGATACCGCTAACAAATGTCTGTTCTGTGTATTCTGTTTGTTTTTTGTTCCTTCCCTTCCGTTGCTACCTTGTGTTGACCGTTGAGTTGTCCCCTTACTAATCGACTGCGGCGCCGCGTTTCCCTTTTCGCCTTGACGTTTTGTTTCTTTCTGTACATACACATGAAAACCTTGGCAACAGTAGCATAGCGACAGCACTCGGTTCAGTACATTGCAAATGGCACCGCCAGTTTCGGTCGGAGGGGTATTCGCGGCCCGAACCTGTCCCCTGTCTCACATTATAATTTAATCATGCTTTATTTGTCATGCCTTAACGATTATGATCGTAAAAACTATTTTGGTCGTGTACGTTGATTGTGATTTTTGATATTGTCTTGTTCATGTGAATTTGTGTTGTAAACAATTTGGGTTTAACGCGCCCGCACTCGCCTTTGGTGCTTACGGTGGTTGACCACCCGACCGCAATATGTGACCCCGCCATAAGGCTAGATGTACTATAACGTAGCTCTAGTTGCGCCGGCCATGCCTGCTAAGCATTCCTTCATCGAATGCTGTGGTGAGTTCTGACTTATTGCTTGCCTAGTCCACACCGCGCATGCTGTGCAGTATCGATATAAAGCAATGAGTATTCTATACGTACCGACTTTCCTATTCATCTTATATCGATATTTCCCGATAGATAATTAGCTTTTGGAATAATAGATGTCTACTTAACAAAACGAAACTTTGAATTATGTAAATACTTAAAAGACGACTTATTTTATTTTATTGCATTTTAGTAAGCTATATATGTGAATATACCTATATTTGACTAATATAAAAATGCAATTATATTATTAAATTAAAACGTTAGTCTCAGCCAAATAGCATATAAAAGGTCATTAAACAAAAATGTTAGATTTAATAAATAATATGTGGCTGAATAATATGAAAAAGATTTCTTATGAGTTCACACTTAAGCCTGAGTTTCGAGTTGATACGTCAAAGTCTATAAGTTGTTACGAATCCCCACTCAAACTCTTTGAAAAGCTACCCTGCAGTCTATTCGAGTAGTTGACTGAATGAAATCCACTCGCTGATCGTAGATAAATATTAATAGATCTGTTTATATGGAAAATATTTACGTTAAGTATCAGTCCACACATAGTGTTGGTAATATTACTAGAATTTGGCGAGCGGCCAATGCTGTAATCATTCATATTACCGCATCAATCAATGTCCATAGTCACTCTATATTAATTACATTACTGTTTTAAATTAATACTATTTCGCTTCCGGTTATAATAATCCGTGTAATCCGTAAGTGAGGCCGACATATGAATATTTTTTTTCAACTTCAAATAACAATAATCTTAATTTGAAATTCTTTGAAAAAAAAAATACAAGCCGAGAAACAATAATTGTCAAATTTGTCTTTAATTAAAAAAATACATATTTTTAGTTGTAATATATAATGATAAATTTTCGTAGTAGACGCTACAGTATATCGTAGCACAATTTTCGTTGCAAAATATCCATAGGCAGGAAGTTACATAAAATCTTTCTGTATGTTAAAACAAAAAAAATCAATTGGTAAAAAATATATAAATACTAGTATAAATTTCTGCCGAAATTGTGCAGGTATCTAATGTGTTATTTATATGTGCATTATTCTAATAAATAAATATTTTTTAATATTTTTTCTGAATTTAATCTATTTATAACTTATAATTTATATTTGGCAAATATAGCGTTAGATGCAATCAAAATTATATTATCTAATTTACTTCCAAAAGCTAATTTTTTGCGATTCCACTGCTTTATTTGTGTGTGTATATCATAGCAAGAATATCGTAAATTATTATATATTAAGTATGTAGCCTTTTTTAATTTAAAATTTATTTAATTAAGTAATTTCAAATGTTGTATATGAACATTTGCAGCTTTTTAAGCAATATTTGCTACTTTTTATGCTTGCCATGATAATTCTAAAGCCATAAAAGATGACTTTTCATATCAATTTGATTAATTTATATACGAGAATTTAATTTTAAAAACTTTTACCTTATTTCTTTACAATTATTAATATATAGATTTATTTTATTGTTATTACTTCAGCATGCGCAATTTGTTGTATTCAAATCAAAAACCAAGGGGGAGGCCTATGTTCAGCAGTGGACGTCTTACGGCTGAAATGATGATGATGAAATCAAAAACCACTCGATTTATATGTGTGTTCAAAGATAGGTTGCATTAAAAATATTTTATCTTACAGTTTCGTGTAGTTTATAAAATATGCGTTTGATTTACGTTAATAGTCAAGGCAATGAATATAAATAAAATTATTTGGGAAGAAATAACATCACGATTTAAAATTATTGTATTAAAAAGCTGTAACAGGCGGAAAATTAAGTTTTAATTAAATTAAAAATGTTAGTAAAGTATAACCTTAAAATTGGACCTCATAGCCAGTTTAATTTTTATGAATTTACAATAACATTATCATTATTATTTGATTGTGTAGAGGACAACGGACCAGGTGGGTCCTCCAGACGGAACACTATGGACAACCGCGCCAATCCCGGGTATTGGTTGTGTTGCCACTTTTAATACTGCTTCAGTGGCATTTTTAAGAGCCTCCGATATTCTCACTCATTCAGCGAATCACAGTAGTACCGTTTCAAATACAACTTACGTTTCACGCTGAGTATTCTGTGAGCTCGTGGTATCACTTCGGACGATCCAGTCCAGTTAGTGCGTTGGCATATACTTCAACATGGCTCTCCCACTGGTGGACAATTAGGAACTGATGTTATTGAATATCAAAATCTAATTCATATGCGAAGCAATTACTTACGATTTTGTATATATAATAGAACGGCCTATCTCTTTTTAATATAATATTAAGTTATTTTACATCTTTTGATAATTGGTAAATCCCACCACAATATACTATTACAGTTGATTTGAATACACCAATTAATAATGTAACATCTGTCATAGAAACGGCTTAAATTTTAAACGATTTATTTGTGTGGTATCTTTACAAAAATATTCCCATTCTTAAATAATAAGAAGGCATCTTAAAATATTTAAAGACAATAAAAATATTTTCTTGGGTAATTGCAGCATTTTCTACTACAGTGTTCTATATTTTCTGTTAAATTGTTTAAAATATATTTTAAAAAATATTTTCACAATAAGTGACAAATAATTAACCAACCACGGCTAGAATAATAATTCGATTTTAAAAATTTAGAATTAAAGTCGTTTTGGTACAGATGTCTCGATGTAAGCTTTTTCGTATTAACAAATTCATTTGACTTGCTGTTCTGATGTCGGAGGCTGTAATTTAATGGTTAATCTGATATACCTTCGACATCATAGTATATGTTAATAAGTTTGCTCTACACTTACACTAAGTAATCATTTGAGAACACGTAAAAATAGACAACATTTAGTTTAAAATGGAGTTGCCAAACATAATTTAAATCAATCCTGAAATCGCCTCATAAGAAGCGATTCTTTAGTATGGAAGATTGTTACAACAAGGTTTTAGTTGTAAAATCATAGCTTTTTTCTTAATATCTACTTAATTAAATCTTTCACCGACGTATTTATAGCTAATGATCAGAATGTATCAATATAATTTATTTATTATATAATATTATAAACTATAAATATTCTTGTCTACACACTGTGGTATCTTGAAAATATTTATAGTAAAATATTTTGGTAATTCCATTAATACATACAGGCACATGCAACAATAGATTTGCTCAAACAGCTTCATAGAATTCTTGTACTTCTAAAACACAAAATATGAAATCTTAAAAAAACAGCTGACTTGAATGATACCTAAATCTTTGTTGTGCAAATAAATTAAATTCAACATTACATGTTTATAATAATAGTGTATTATTGACATGCCATTGTAAGGTAAGTATACCGGAGATGTGAAATTCAAGTCAGTTTATTCAAGTCAATTTATTACTTTATTACTCGATAAACAGGTATTCTGATCTTTTTTTAATAAAGCAAAATTATCCGTTTTCAGGAATACTCTGTTCAGTTGACATTCAGAGAACAGTGGTTAGATGAGAGATTGAAGTTCAATAATTTGGGAGGTAAGTCTTAAATTTTTATTTATTTTTTTAATTTATGGGCGTTTTGCACTTATCCGTATTCAATTAGTATTAGTGATAGTTACGTACTTTTTTTATAATATAGCGGATAACGGAGCAGGTGGGTAAGATAAAATTATCGCCCGTGGACAACCGCGCCACAGTCTGGGCATTGGCTGTGTTGCTGGCTTTTTACGCCACTTAAGCGGCATTTTTTGGGCCTCCGATATCCTCACTCATTCAGCGAAAGTACAAGTACCGTTTCACGCTGAGTTTTCTGTGAGCTCGTGGTATTACTTCGGACGAATCGGCCCAATTAGTTCGTCCGCATATGCTTCAGCGTGGCTCTCCTACGGGTAAAACTTAAACTCGTATAACCAATGCCGACATTTTACCAGGGTGGATCCAAAAGAAAGTAAGAACGAGATGAGATGGAATGACAATTGATAACTTGATAATTTTTGTTCTTATTTAAGAGTATGTTGTACTTACTACATTTCAATGTCCTCCTGTAAAATTTATACTAATTGAATACGTATGAATACTCCAACGTCCTAAGGCAAAGTGAATTGGAATCGTTAGGCAAAAATTTAAGTCACGCAATGCATTTTACCCTTTCTATATAGTCTTTAAAAAGTGCATAAAGAACAATTATAGAACGATTAACACCATCATAAAACAAAACTATGCCCAAAATATTATATATCATACTATAGTTTTATTAATAAAATCGATGAAATAATATATTATAACTTTAAGGTCGCCTGAAGTACCTGACATTAACAGAAGCGAACAGAGTATGGATGCCTGATCTCTTCTTCTCCAACGAGAAGGAGGGCCACTTCCATAACATCATCATGCCCAACGTGTACATCAGGATATTTCCCAACGGCAATGTGCTATACAGCATCCGAATTTCGCTGACGCTGTCGTGCCCTATGAATCTGAAACTGTACCCGCTAGACAAGCAGACTTGCTCCTTGAGGATGGCTAGCTGTAAGTCTTTACTACTGCTTTTAACATTTATGTTACGAATTTTAAAGGTGCGGTACAGTTAGTACCTGATAACAGAATACCAGCGTGAACTAGTACTTGTATAGTGTTTCACTGAGTGAATCATCACAGGAACTTGAATACGTTAAAGCGGCGTAAAGGCCGGCAAAACAATAAAAGCTCGGATTTTAGCGCCGTTGTTCGTGGGCGGCGGTGATCTCTTACCAAAGAGACCCGCCTGGTCCGTTGAACCTTCTATGTAGATTAGGAGTCTCAAGTGAGTAAGCTTTAAAGTTGCGGTATAGTTACTCTCTGTCTGTTTGACTCAGCACAAACAATACGACCAAACAAAAAACTGTGTGCATTCTAACTTATGTGTGTAATATATAATGAATATATACCTCTATATATAATATAGAGGTACTTCTCAAGTTCTAATAAAACGTAACGAATTGTTTAGCCGTAAAAAATACTTCAACCGTATACAATTCTATAGAATTAAAATATATTATCTACGATCCGTACTATTCGGTTAGGGTAAACAGATGTTGGTTATTTTTGTAGGTAAGGTAAACGTTTTTACCGTCTTGACACATTTACTGCGTATTCCGACGATAATGTGAATTTAGAAGTTTGCTTTTTGCTAATGGATGGATTATTTTTCATAAACACAGTGTGGGAAAATAATGAACAAATTATTTAAAACAACAATATTTTTATACGTTTTAAATTCATTTTCTATAGTATAGGCAAAGTGAATTCTGTTTTTATATCTTTTGTCTGTTTTAATTTAACACCTATCTAGCCCTGCCACATTCCAAATAGCTATTTTTGAGCTCGCACAAGTCTGCCCCCATGGCGTCTTTGCAGCGGTATCTGGGCCGACCGATCGGAATGCCGAGATACGTCTTCTTGTCATTGTCGAGCATTTGGGGTTACCTATGATATGCACTAATCTTAAAAAAACTTTTTTCGAAAGGAAAATCCCTAATTTTATCATTCGTCATCATTACAATTCCAGAGGTTTCTGTTTGGATGGCCCTGCCACTCACCTCGTAAATAGGACATAGTGTTGAATTCAAATATGCTACAAAATATATGTTTATGTGTAGTTTTGTTGAATAGTTTAACAGCTCACAGCCAAATTAATATAAGTGTTAACTGTCTCAATAAAACGCATTAAGGTGTCGACAAAGTAAAGACAAGTGCAGACAAAGTTATACTCGTGTATGTTAAATTGTAAATGTTTGATTGTTATTTCTTCGAAGACGGTTGGACGACGGATGACCTCGTGTTTCTGTGGAAGGAAGGTGACCCTGTCCAGGTTGTGAAAAACCTTCATCTGCCTCGCTTTACACTCGAGAAATTTTTAACTGATTACTGCAACAGTAAAACTAATACAGGTGAGTAATTACCAACTAGATCGTGTTATATATAGAATTAAATCTTCAATCTGGTGAGGTCTTGGATTATAAATTTAATTCTTGATCATGCGGTCCATATTTTCTTCGTTAATTACATACACGACGAATATATAAACTCTTAGGTTTTTGAATATCTCTAAATTTGGTATATCTTTTATAAATCTCGTGGGTGAGCCATGCTGAAGCAAAAACTACCACATTCATTAGGCCGGCTGGTACGAAGTGATACCATGGGCTCACAGAATACTTAGCGTGTAATGGTGGTTGTACTTGAAACAGTGCTTCTACTGTGTATCGATGAGTAAGTGAGGATATCAGAGGCCCTTATAAATGCCGCTTAAGTGATGTAAAGCCGGCAACACAAACAATGCATGAACTGTGGCGGGGGGAGGGGGCTCGACATACTCTTGGAACTAAACAAAGTAAAAGTCTTATTAGAGTTATTTTATTACAGGTGAATACAGTTGCTTGAAAGTGGATCTTTTGTTCAAGAGAGAGTTCAGTTACTACCTCATTCAGATCTACATTCCATGTTGTATGTTGGTTATCGTCTCCTGGGTTTCTTTTTGGCTTGACCAAGGCGCTGTTCCTGCCAGGGTCTCACTAGGTAAAGTAATGGCCTCTTAAAGATAATGCAAAACCAAAAGTTGCTGTCAGTTACACCATTTTAAAGAAATATGAAATAAAAGTGGCTGGCGTGGCGTGGATTAAAATATAAAAAAAATTTATGTAATGTAAATATGGATTAAATATAGAAATAAAATATAAAATAAAAAGTAGTTTTATCCAACTGCGAAAATTGAGAGTAATGTTTTCGTGTATGGGTTGGCTGTATATAAAGATTGTTGATAATTGGTCCACTAATTTATATACAATAGGCAAATGATACCAGAATCTTAAGTTAATTTTAATCTAATAAATAATAGCTACAAGTTATGATTTATTTATAACAATAATTGTTCCTATTTTATGATTCTAAGAAATATATAGTAAATACTAATCATATATAATGGCTAATTTTCTCCCGTGGGAGAGCCTTGTTGAAGATTATGCTGACGCACTAATCGCACTCGCTAATGCCGCACTCTCTGAGTGAGGATATCCGAGGCCCTTAAAAATCCCGCTTAAGTGGAGCTTACAGCCGGCATGACGACTTGCGCGCGGTTGTCCACGGGTGGCGGTGTTCTTTTAATAAATAGAAGAACCACCTGCTCCGTTGTTCGCTACACCATAAAATAAATATATATTTTCTTAACAGGAGTAACGACTCTACTGACCATGGCGACTCAATCTTCCGGAATCAACGCATCGCTGCCCCCCGTCTCATACACAAAAGCCATCGACGTCTGGACGGGAGTTTGTCTCACCTTCGTGTTTGGAGCCTTGCTCGAGTTCGCCTTAGTGAACTATGCCTCTCGCTCAGACATGCACCGTGAGAATATGAAGAAAACGAGACGGGAAATGGAAGCCGCCGCTAGTATGGACGCGGCATCAGACCTCCTTGATACAGATAGTAACACCACATTTGCAATGGTGAGCTCGCATTCAATTCATTCATCTGGGATCAAAGCAGTTTTAGATAATTTTTAATTAATTCAAAAGAGCATGTCCTTTTTTATTTCGATTCGGACAGTTTGTTTTCCGTTTGCATGTTCTCCCAATTGACGTTGACACTCTGATATTGATATGTACTCTTTGATCCCACGAGTTGAATGCTTCTTATTTTGGTATTTAGAAGGGTACTTTGATTTGGATGATCTTAGCTTAGTTACTACGGAATATGTTTATTATGATAGTTGTGCGATTTGAATTGTCGATTATATTTCTTTTAATAGTTGCGTTGGATGTTTTATCTTATTGTTTGTCCTTAACAGCTTCTGACTGATCTAGATTTGTATACTTCAAGAGCTTAATTTCGTAATAGAACCTTATTTAGAGATCTGTGTAAAATTTGCTCAAAATTGTTGTTGTAAATTATCAGTAATATCCCCAAACATTCTTAACTAGCAATTAGGAATGTATTGAGTGAAAAGTTGATGTAAACCAAATCTGGCCTTTAAATACCAAAAGAAAGCAGCAGTAGCGTAAGAGAATGTGGCGTTACTGTCGTGCCTGACTCTCTGCAACTAACAGAAACCGCTGATGCGTGGCGCCGACAAGATGCGGCAGTGCGAGATCCACATGACGCCGCCGAAGAAGAACTGCTGCAAGGTATGGATGTCCAAGTTCCCAACGCGCTCCAAGAGGATAGACGTCATCTCGCGGATCACATTTCCGCTGGTCTTTGCGCTCTTCAACTTGGCCTACTGGTAAGCACAGAACTATTTTCATCGCTTTCACCTCGATGTTTGTCGTTCCACAACTGAGCGTTTTGGCATTTTGTGCCGCGCACCACCTCTCTGTGGAATCAGCTGCCAGCAGGGCTATTTCTAAACCAATATGATGCGGGGACCTTCAAGAAAAGAGCGTACACCTTCCTTAAAGGCCGGCAACGCACCGCGGCTTTGAAAGGACTGGGGTGTCCATGGGCGGAGGACCGCTTGTCGTAGGTGAGCCTCCTGCTCGTTTGCCACCAGTGGTGTAAAAAAAAATCTTTATAAGTTATTTAACAGTTTTGTTTTGTTGGTGACTCTACGGTGACAGAATTTTATTAACTAAATGCCACGTAATACTTATTAGTAGATACACAATTAATAAAGTTTACATAATATTATTTAGATCTCATTCCTATTCCCAATACATATTCCTTTAAAAATATTTTTTTTAAATGTGTAGTTGTGCTATTTTCTACCTTTCTTTCTTTCTTTTATTATTTACCTCGCTTTAACGGTTTTATTTCACGGGTGCCCGATATCCTCACTCACTCAGCGACACGCAGTATAAGTACTTTTTCACGCTTTATTTAAAGTTTCATAGTTAAAAGACTAAAAAACCTATTAATTCTCCCTCATAGAGACGTGTTTAATATCAAGGCAGAGACTATAAGATTTGTAACAGTCTAGTTTCAACCGAATGGAGTATCATTTATAGCGTTTCATAATATAATTGTATCGCGTGCTCTTTTCAGGTCGACCTACCTATTCCGCGATGAAGAGGAACAAAAGTGATTCTCGCGTTCAGGTGGTGGCGCGGAGCAAGTGGTGCAACTGGCCGCCGCCGTGCTCGCGCCCTACGTCGTCTTCGTGCTGGTCTACCTCTGCTGCCTGCAGCGACCTGCGCCCGCGCCCCCTCGGCGCCAGCGCAGACACCGCATTTAGTGCCCTCCACCACGATTCAACCGTTTCCGCAGACAACGTCCGACCGATACGACATTCAACCTCATCAATCGTCGACATTTCATCTCTATTCAGCAATACATTACAATTACCTCAAACCGTAATTGCGCGTCTACGGCCCTCAGTCCATTAATCAAGTGAGGATTGAAAGGGTTTGATAAAAATCACGAAAAATCACAGGAAAGGAGGGAGGGTCTAATAGGACATCACGTGTATTTATTTAATTATCAAACACATTGTAATTTTATATTTTATTCTATATTAATTAATAGCTCTTCGTGATTTTAATACTTGATCTCTAAACGAAAAATAAGATTATACTTTACAACTGTATTAAAAGATAATATTCGGAAAATTTTAATTCTTTGTAGGTACTAAAATACACGTGATATTGGATGGGGGCGGGGCAGTCTTAAATGTCACTACATATCACCAAAGGGGGTTAAAATGCTAAATAAAAGATCACGTGATTAATGGACGGCCCTTTGCCCGTCAATCGACAAAACATGAATCTCACGGACGTAGCCCAGGCGTAGGCAAGATACCAGCAACCGTAAAATGTTTTATAAGAAAACAAAATAAAGGTGAAAAAAAATCATTTTTTTTATATTTGCACGTAATTAGAATCAATTATTGGTATCTTAATTCGAAATAACATTGTTCTGGATACGTCCGTGTGTATAGTGAACCTTAACAACAAAAATATCAACTGGATTTTAGAACAATCATTTTAGAAACGCAAAATGAAAGCAATATACATTATAAAATAATATAGTAAACACGAAAATTATGTGACGATATAAAATAGCCTAGGATTGCAACCTAATTTAGCAGTAGATTTAGACAACGAAATATATTCTCATATTAAATGCAATATTAGATTAAGTAATGTTATGCTTAACACGTGTAATATGCTCCCCACTAGAATAGACAACAGTCTTCTTCACTATTTTGTCTCATACATTTCATGCGTCTATTTTGGCTGTGACTAATTTATCTGAAAGGGTTTTCATCTCTAATATGTACATACAAAAGGGTAGACGCACTAAGACGACTCCAAAAGCACTGCGGTTGGTTACGGAGTGAGCAAGGTAAGCTGGAGGGAAGCTGTTTCTTTTGTTAAGATTTTTTATATTTTTTACTAATAACCCTTGGCAAAATAATACTGATATATGTTGGGTGAACTGTGTATGATATATAAGTGTATAGTGAACTCATCACGAATGGAAAATCCTTTCTATAGATGACCAGTTTTTCAAAAAGTTTCGTTTATAATATTTAAAATGTAAAAAGAAACTTAACAATTTATGTATCTAAAAGAGCGTCAAATAAAGCCGAATTTAAAGAACTTATATTATGTATATAAAAAAAATTCAATAGAAAGGATTTTTTCCAATTTTAAATATGTAGATCACCTGTAGGTATAACTAATCTCGTATCATCACGAAAGTCAACCACCAACATTAATGAGTAACATATTTTTTAGAATTTGAATCAGGACTGGCAGAGCTTATAAAAAGTAAACCAATCACAACTGATTTAAAATTATCATCATCGTCAGCCTATTAAGTCCACTGCTGGACATAGGTCTCCCCCAAAGACGCCTACCTATTGCGATTTTGAGCGATCTGGATCCAGCGGTAG
>DWCF01005261.1:0-14612 GCA_018230265.1 Delias oraia
ATAATAAAAATATCTAATAGAAATATACGGTAATATTCTGGAATCACCGTGCTAGATATTATATTAATTTTTATATTTACCATTTGTTTATTAGAGTTACATTTATAAGTTTGTTGTTGATTTTCATTTATCAGTTTCATCGCATTTGTAAGATTAGATTAGAATTTTTACTGTAAAATATTGAAAACTTTAAGGGCCACTAATTATACACTACGATCCAAACGAAAATATATTTAATAAAAACGGATCATAATTGGCATTATAATCGCATATCAAAACACAGATTAAATTTAAGATAGTTAAATTTAAGATAGTTAAATTTAAAATATTTTAATTTAAGATGGTTAAATTTAAGATAGTTAAATTAAAGATGGTTAAATTTAAGATAATTAAATTTAAAATAGTTAAATTTGATATGGACGAAACCTTTAAACGCTTATTAAAATTATAAAACTCTTAGTCTCGTGATTAAATTTTACATTACTATAAAAGGATAAGATTTAAAAAATGGAAAAATATTTACGATAACAATAGTTCTCTAATCTCAAGTTTGAAAATAATCTCGATAAAGTAGGTATATAAGGTTAAGATGAACTTCATAAATTTACTAGCTATACACAATGAGGTAAGATAATATATAATATTTTTATAAAAACATATTTAATATAAAAAAAGTGAAAATGTTTTTCATTATATTTTTCAGATTGAAAAGCATATTAATTTTGCCTGCTGTTTTTATAATTGCAAATGCGGCTGAAAGAGAACTAGACTGGTGGGAGACCACAATCTTCTATCAAATTTATCCGCGGTCGTTTATGGATAGTGACGGTGATGGCATCGGAGACTTAAAAGGTATTTCAAATGTTACTTTCTAGGACCTCAAACTTCACATTCTATACTTCATTAAACCGAAATTTTTCCCAATATAAAATGTAAGTATTAATACCATTTAATTAGTAGTTGAGTTATTAAGTATATTTTTTAAATGTAAAGCTAATGAATGCATGGGTTTTATTATGCATGAATCTAATAAAAACGATCTTATATCTTATAGTTATGATTATGGCTTAAAATATATCATTTTTATAGGTATAACTTCAAAATTAGAATACCTGAAAGAGCTAGGTATCGGCGCAACTTGGCTATCACCAATGTTCAAGTCTCCAATGTACGATTTTGGTTACGACATTTCTGATTTTTATAATATTCAAGAAGAGTATGGTACGATGGAAGACTTTGAAGAACTACTTGCCAAAGCTAAAGAATTAGGTAAGAATCTGAATATAAATTCGTTGACTTCTAATATCAAAAACTTACTAATGAAAAGAACTATGTTATAGATATAAAAATTGTTCTGGATTTTGTTCCCAATCATTCAAGCAATGAAAGTATGTGGTTTGAGGAAGCTTTGAAGGGCCATGAAAAATACTTTGACTACTTCGTATGGGAAGATGGAGTAGTAGATGAAAATGGAAAATTACAACCTCCTAACAACTGGGTATATTTTAACATTAATTTTAATATTGTCAAAAAGAAACTCAATCACATAGTTTGGCATTTTAAGTGTGTTTTTATAATTCATTATTAAATTGATAAATTTTTATAATCATTACAGAATAGTGTATTTCGTAAAAGTGCCTGGGAATACAGAGAGGAGGTTGGCAAATATTACTTGCATCAGTTTGTGATTGGTCAGCCAGACCTTAACTACCGAAACCCAGATGTTGTTGAAGAGATGAAAAATGTCATCAGATTCTGGCTTGAAAAGGGTGTCGCTGGTTTCAGGGTTGATGCTATTGCTCATTTATTTGAGGTTGATAAAGAAAAATACGGAGGAAAATACCCCGACGAACCTATTTCTGGTCAAGATCTCGATGACCCATTGAATTATAATTATCTATCGCACGTATACACTAAAGATCAAGACGAAACGTTCGATATGATTTATCAATGGAGAGAAGTATTCGACGATATCAGGGAGAAAGATGGTCTTACGAGGGTTATGATGACAGAGGCATACTCATCGCCGCAAATAACAATGAGGTATTTCGGTGATGGTGAACGCGAAGGAGCTCAAATGCCATTCAATTTTGTCCTGATATCCGATTTGAACGGAGAATCGACTGCTAGTGAAGTTAAATACGCAGTTGACCAATTTTTGACATTCAAACCATTGAATAAATTAGCAAACTGGGTGGTGCGTGAAAATTAATCATATTTTATTGATAAAATCTATGTCTCGTACAATAATTATAATAATTTACAGGCAGGAAATCATGATAACAGTAGAGTAGCTTCTCGATTCAGCCCTGAATTAGTTGATGGAATTAATATGATTGTTCAGTTGTTACCTGGTATAGCTGTTACATACATGGTTAGTATTTTGTCAATTTTTAATAATAAATTCTCATTTATATCTTTAAAATATTAATGTTTATTAGGGTGAAGAAATCGGTATGATTGATGGTTATATTAGCTGGGAAGATACGGTAGACCCAAGTGGTTGTAACACTGATGATCCCATCAATTACTGGAAATCTTCAAGGGACCCTGAACGCACTCCATTCCAATGGAGCGGTGAAAAAAATGCAGGTAAGATTTAATAAATACTTATTTATTTTATGTATTTTTTAATATTTTACAATAAATAAAATTAAAAAATTATGTAAAAGCGATTATGTATGAGTTCAATATAAATTGCCAATTTTTATGAATTTGGGAGAAACTGCTTTAACTCTCTATTATTTTTTTTTATTAGTGCGATGTGTGTTACTTCTACTAAATACTACTTATATACTTCTACTATATAAAAATATAAATTATATATAATATTATTTTTTGACATCAATAATATATAGATCTGTAAAATTTCACTACAGTTTTATCTAATTTGGCGTAACCGTAATATATTTTTGTATATTTTATGACAAATATAAATTTTAAATTCTAATAGGATTTTCTACCGCTGATAAGACTTGGCTTCCTGTCACTGATGGTTATGAAGAACTGAACGTCGAAGTGCAATCAAAGGCTGAGGGTAGATCACATATCAAAGTTTACAAGAAACTCGCTCAACTCCGGACTGAGCCAGCTTTCAGATACGGAAGATACGAGTCTGTTGCCTTCAACTCAGGTGTATTTGCTTTCAGAAGGTACGTTGCATTTAGTTAATATAGCTGCCACATTAATAAAATCATTAACTTAATATTTATAATATTAAGATATAAATATGTTCCAATTTCCATTGATAACGGTGAATAGAATTAGGGATAATGTCTCTTATATCTTGACCTGACACAGATCTGCTACAAAATAATAAATATATTTTCATCGTAAGATAAAACTCTGTGTACAGTGTATATATAAAGGCCAAAAATCTAAAATACTAGTACTAATACTGGACTAGAGTACGAGTCTAAATAAGAACAAAAATGCAAGAAGAATTTAATCAAAAATTCAATAATAAATTCAAACCAACTTCAATACCACATTGTTATTTCGTTTAACAAAAACAAAGAAAATCGTGTTGGAACACTGAACGTTGGGATTTAGAAATTTCCAGGGAATATTCTTTGGTATAAATTTTAAAATAGATCACACAAAATAGAAGCCTCAAGATATATTCCCAATAAATGGCAACTTCAACAGAATCGTACAAGAATACATTTTATTTATTGTGTATTTTTTTTCGAGAAAACCGCAATAGTTTTAATACAATCGGTGAAAATTATATGTTTCATTAGAATGGTTCTCGTCTAATTAAAACAATTGAAATTCATTTTCAAAATTTGGCTCGGGAGAGATATTGATTATCAGAAATAAATGTTAAAAAATTATATTGTTGAGTTACTTAATTCATAAGAAACCATAAATATAAATTAAAATTAAGAGATGATATCGAATTAAAAGTTGTCTATGATAGATCTTATCAAAACAACTTAATCCTACAAAACACGATATTCTGAACACTTCAAACGTCAGATTACAATGACATGTCAGCAACAGCTAAGTGCTTGACATTTGTATGAAGCGCTGGATTACACAATTTGGATACACCTCTAGTAGATTTGTAACATTGTCCAGAAAATGAAAACGAAACGCGATACTTGATGTTACTCAATATTTTCATGTATTTTATTACATTATAAACCCTATGTAATATAATTTTTGATTTTCTATCTCAATCTCAATAGGAATTTTTGTGACTTCTAAAAGATCGCGTAAATATTATACATTACCAAGTAAATACTACTAAATAGTCAAAAATTATTTAAAAGAGCTATATTATATAGACCGAAGAATATTTTTCTTGTAATTCCGTGTTAAATGTAACGAATCTATAACGAATTCGTCTTTCAAAGTTAAAACAAAGCATAGCTTTGTAACGGCATTTATGTGTAAATATTATAAACATAGTGTTTTATAGTTTGTTTTATTTTCAGATGGCATGATGGCGAGGTTTATATAATTGTAGTGAACTTTAAAGATGAACCACACACAATAGACTTCTCATACTTTGAAGGCGTCAATGGTCACTTAGAAATTGTCGTTTGCAGTTTGCTATCTCCGAAGAACACCGGGTAATCTACAAATTTATTAATCAACTGATTTAATATATAAACTAATAGTAGTTATCCTGGTAGTTGTCAAACTACTAGGATGATTTGTTTGTAGTTATATAGTTACATAGTTTGTTTCCTCTAAGTTAATAAAAACTATTCTGAAACATAATATACAAAAATGTAATAATGAACTCTCATTCTACATATTATTTTCACTGAATTAAATATAAATATGAATGTTCTTATTTTATCTTCTATATTTCAGAGAAACAATCGAAGCTAATAATGCCAGTATCGCTGGAAAAGAATCACTTGTCCTTAAGGTTGTACAATAACTGAAATAAAAATATAAAATGTATTTTAACATGAAATCTGACTCTTTGTAAATTTAAGAAATCTGTTATTAATTTAAATCTTTAATAAATATCAATCAGTTTAATCGTTTTTTATTTTATCCGTAATAAATACGATGAGCCTGATGGAGAGGCTCACTAAGCGAGCTATGAAGAGCGATTGCCGAATAAAATATAATTTCAGACCTATACTGAAGCTTAAGCTGACGCACTAATTGGACTTGCTCGTCCAACATGATACCACGGGTTCACAGAATACTCAGTGTGAAACAACTTGTATTGTTTCGCTGAGTGAGTGAGGTTATCGATGGCTCTTGAAATTATAAGGCAACACAAAAACAGTGCTAATCTCTTACCATCTCTATGGTAAGACTTCTCTAAGTCCCACCTGGTCTTTTTTCTACTATACCAAAAAAGGTGTATACACAAATATTTCGATCTTTAAAGTAGGTTATTAGAGATTTTATTATTAATTGGGAGATTCTATTTTCTATATACTCTATCTTCTCTTTTCCACAATAGCAATGTTAAAATAAATCTTTAATTATATTTTTTCTTTATTATTATTGATTGAGATAACTGACATTTTCATATTTTTCAATAAATCAATACATTTATTTTTTCAAAAAAATATTTTATAAAGGTAAACAAAGCTGTGATTAAAATTTGTCTTTTCCACTTAGTATACTTTATACATAATTTGTATAATCAAAACAGTTCTTTAAGTTTTCGCTTTTAAGTAAGAGTGTCGCAGAATTAGACCCTCGTCTTCATGAATAATTCACGAATTTACTGCGGAATGGATTAAATTTTAACTCCTTATTTTCCTCTGCATTGTAGCATATCTTGAATTCATTGTTTTAATACAAAATATCCCAGTCACTAGAATAAGGAAATGAGGTGTCTGTTATCAGGGACCATTTATTCTCAGACCTTTTTCCAAAGAAACAAACAATAAGTTCCTTAGTTAACGTTGTAAGTTTGGCTATATTTGATTAATTATAAGGTAACCCATTAAAAAAGATATATAAAACGAATAAATACGTTTACCTATATAATATATTTATGTAATAAATTTTGGACTTCTTACTAGTATGTATGTGTGAACTATTCAACCATATCAAAATATATAAGAAAATATTATTCTCATGAGTTAAACACAAATTCTCTATCTAAATGTTAAAAACTTATTATAAAAAATTGGGAAAATATAATATAATTGAACACAATTTGTGGTAATGAAAATTTCATGGCATTTTCGCAAAATTGAAATGGCGAGTTTATTACTTTAGCATTATTGCTTGAGCCGAATTATGCTAATTTCGTGATACATTTGCGCGGGAAATTCATGAGTGCATTATCAGTGTCTAATTTTCTCGTCGGTTGTGGAAATTTTCATGAGGGAACATAGAATTTAAAAAATGGAGGTATAAAGCATTGCGGGTCTTAGGACTCGCTAGTTATTCTATTCAAATATTATAAAAAGGAAATATTTTATTATTTATTTGGATTAAATAAGAGTCCGACTGTATTGCCGGCAATGGCTAGGGGAGTCCATGTTTGTTTGCCATCATGTCCATACAAGAAAACACCGTTGTCTGGTGACATAAGCTATATTTTATATTTTTTTTATATTTTGTAATCTACTAAAGTAAATACTCTAACCACTTTAGCCAAATCAGATTGTTTATTATATCAAAGAACGCAAGAATGACATACAATGCTTTATAATTTAGTAAAAAATTAGAGATGTTACATTTGCCGAAGAATTTATTTACATATGAATTAAATACAACAATCATTCCACTTAGCAGATATTAAGCATGAGTACAAAGCTCCATTGTGATAATACAGGTGTACTTCATACAATTTCGAGATAATAGGCTTACCGAATGCTAGGGCTCAATAGAAAGCCTAGGGCGTTTGATATAGAAATTGCATTGTCAGAACATATAACATTGATTATATCAAAGAAATTACTTTACCTTACAATAAACTAGAACCTTTTTGTTATATTTTATGTAATTTCAGGATAATTTATATTATATGAGTCTGTCTATAACTTAAACAAACACTTATCAGATTTGGATTTTAATCTATTTTTATGAAATTTTGGCGATACTTTATAACCATAGAGAATGAGACTCTAAATAATAGTTTTTTTAACTGGCGAGATGTAGGGGCACATTTTATGAAAATCTTTTCATCACTTTATCAGATATTTGTAGTAATATCTAATTATTAAAAACCTCCAATCGTGGGTATAAAAAATAATTCTAATTAAAAGTACACCAAAAAGGCATGTGTTACTTTAGTTAAAGTAAATAGTTTTTATTTCTTAATGCATTTGTATTTCCTATATTAGATGTTTGTCAATATGATCAATATAGCGAACCGGTTAGTTGCGTCGCGCATGCCAGAGATAATTAAAGGCGCGATCAAGTATTTAATACTTTACACGGCTTTTTGTCCATTCGCATTAATTTTAATACCGTTTTAATGCCGTATAATGGTAAACTTTTCCATATTTAGTGGCAATTAATAATCAGAACTAGGATATTTGGTGCAATTATGTATTATAGTGTAATTGTAATTTGTAATGACAGAAATATAGCTGGAGGTATTTTCTGATATCCATTACTAATATTAATTAACAAAAAATGTATTTTTTTTATAAAATCGGTGCTAAACGAGCAGGAGGCTCACCTAGGGCAAGCGGTCCTCCGGCCATGGACACCCCCAGCCCTTGCAGCGCCCGCGGTTGCCTTGCTGGCCTTTAAGGAATGTGTACGCTCTGTTTTAGGTCCCTAAGTTCTATTGTTTTGGAAATACTCGTGCTGGCAGCTGATTCCACAGAGAGGTGGAGCGCGGCACAAAATGCCTGAAAAACGCTCAGTTGTAGAACGGCAAACATCGATGTTTTATTTTCTCGGTCATTCTAGTTTCTTATATAGACAAAGATTAATGTAATAAATATTTAAAGAACTACATTTAATTGATTATAATACAAATTCACGAGAAAACACAATTCCACTTTATAATAGAGTTTAGAATTTAATTTGAGAGAGTATGCACAACGTGATGCGAATTATTTTTAAATATTAAAATTGCAAATATATAGAAATATCAGTTAAACTACATGTAATGAATGTATGCTTAGTTTTTGACCTTATAAATTACGCTAAATATTGGCCAATAGGCACTCAGCCAAATGTCCCAATTTCCCTCGATAACAATTTTAAGGCCATAAAATCTAATTCTGCATTTCATATTGCAGGCGTACATACCAATCAATCGGTTCATTCAAACAATTATATATACTAAGTTAGACTTATTATTTAAGCTTAATCTGGTTCCTAAGTTATATAAGCTTATTTATCAGGCTCATACAATGCAATATTGTTTTGTTAATGAATAACGTTCAATTAGTTTGTTCTGTAAAGAAAATGTTTAAGAAGAGAATTCATAGAATAATAATATAGAATTCACTATGGAAAAATTTATTTACACATGAGAAACTTATAGTAAAGCACAAATATTAAATAGAATAGTTTGAAAATAACACGATTTTATCCGTGAGAGAGCCAGAGCGTGGGAAAAGAGCACAAAATTTGGGTCGGCTCGTCCGAATTGATACCACGAGCTAACAGAATACTCAGCGTGAACTGGTAGTTGTACTTGAAACGGTGCTTCTACTGTGTTTCGCTGAGTGAGTGAGGATATCGGCGGTCCTTAAAAATGCCGCATAAGTTGCGTAAAAAGCCGGCAACACACCCAATGCACGGACTGTGTTCTTGTACCATATAGAAGACCAACCACTGGCCGCTATACCATAAAAAAATTAAAAAAAATGTTATCGAGCTAAGCCTTAAAAATGATTAGCACCAATTCATCAGTTTTAGCAATTACTGTATGCCAATGGCTACTTACGTTAAAACTGGCGTAGACTGGACGTAGCATAATAATATATCGTATGTCACTGACAATTAATTTAAAACGGCAGAACATTTTGATCTACTATGCCATGTTTAATGGTCTAATTTATTCGCATAATAGTGCAACTACTTGAACCGCACCTCAAATGTTGAAACGTTGTGATTAATCATCGCATTCAAGCCAGACATTTTTGTATCTTTATTTTGAGAGTTAAGAATCAAAGCTGAATGAAGCAATTAGGAGGAAGGTTAGGCAACTTTGATGATATGTAATCAATCAAGGTAATGGCAAGTAAAAGCCTCAATGTCAGATATTCTTAAAGCTTCGATGTTGATATATTAGAATCAACCTCTAAGGAAGATTGGCGGAAATAGAACGGTCTCCCAAATAAGAATTTACCTAATGTATATTGTATATTTTGCTATTGTTACGAAAATAAAATTACCGAAAATATTTGATAATCTGTTAGAGAAATGGACATTAAAAAAAATAATTTTGAAACACTTTTGTTAATTTTATACAGATAGAAATATAGGTAGGTAGGTGTCAGGCAGTGCAGAACATAAGAAAAAAAATCCACTCAAAGACTTTTATAGAATAAAATGATTAACGTATAAATTAAATTATCGTGTTATTTAATTATTGGGACTCTGTTCTACTTATAGCAGGAGTACATGTAGCTGAGTCTCAGTTTTGGTGGTATATATTTTTAGGGATTAAATTTTAATTTTATTTATTTATTTTTATGTCTCAAAAAATAAACACAGTAAAAATATTATGTTTAATAACAAATTAAATTGTCATTTTCAGTATTCGTCTCATCTATTTATTCTTTGAACTTTCATAAATATGTCATGATCAAATTTAGCCAAATTGATCCAACTATTCTTGGATATTTATTTTTTTAAATTATATTTTTAATTTAATTTTATATATAAAGATGCATTTAAAGTTATATTTGTATATTTAAGCTGATATTATTAAATTAGAATTTAGGATGGCGTGAATACATCTAGAAATCGAAATACTATTCTAGATTCGTTTAATGTCTAACTTAAGTTCCTTGTGTTCACGATTAATATAATATTTAATAATATTTGTAAGTAATCGTCTCTGCTTATAAATATTGTTAAATTAAATCATTTTTTTATTGTATAGCGGCTAATGGAGCAAACGCGTCTCCTCTATGTTAAAAAAATACCGCCACTGATATGCAAAATAGGCGCTCAGACGTCGAGTTGCGGAGAATAGCCCGTTTCACCATATCATTTTATATCGCCACCGACGGAAACCGCGACATAATCCACATTTGTGTAGCCGTGTTTTTACGCCGCTTGATCGGTATAACTTCTCAGGCCACAGATATTCTTAATCACTACCCAAAATACAGTACAAATATTGTTTCACGCTGGTATTGTTTCAGCCCGTGGTATCACTTTGGACTAGCCAGCCAATTTATTGCGACAACATTTAGACACTCGCCCAGTCAACAATATGTAACTGTTAGATATGTCACAAAAAGGAATATAACCGTCTGAAATTGATTCGTGTGCATTTCCCGTCAGAAGATATATTTTGTATTTCTATTTGTATCTAATAAAAAAATCACTTAGTGCCATAGTTAGTTAGGCCTTCATTTCGTAAATGGATAATTCTCCGGTTGAATCCACCCGTAGTTCTGAATTAGATGACACAAGTTTTAAATTGGTGTTGGAAACTATTCTTGGCAAAGTTAAGCTTGCAACTTTACATACAAACTCCGTTTCTTTAATAAGTAATTTATGGTTAAAACTTACTTTAACTTCAACTGGAAATTTAATATTCATAATATCTGTAAAACAATAATCAATTGCTTGAAATATTACTCATACGATATGTATTAATGATATTGGAATCGAAATACAAAGTTATTCTTAACATAAAGATAATTTTTTGCACCGTATCTTTAAAAGAACGTGCTAATCTCATGGTGCCGCGGCACGATAAAAGACGAACGATAAAGCTCATACAAGTAATACGTCGTACATAGACACCAACGTGTTTCTCGTCGGCTATAATCAGTGTTTAGACCTGGGACAGGTTTAATACCTAGTTACGAGTCGTAAGTAGGACGAAGTTGATTGATACCGTACATGTGACGTCATCACAGTTAGTTGCCCAGATTAACTCTGATTTAATTTATATCAGCTTTGTAACCTGCACGTAATTTCATCTTACAGATGTAACGAAAGGTTGGTTTATATTAAAATATATATAGTATTTTTATAGTGCAGCGTTGCAGGTGGGTATATGGGTCTCCTATATGGTAAGAGATCACCACCACACCGCGCCACTGTCCGCGCATTGGTTTTGATTCAGGCTTTTTATGCCACTTAAGCGGCATTTTTAAGAGCCTCCGATATCTTCACTCACTCAGAGAAACCCAGTAGAATCACCATTTTAAGAACAACTACCATTTCACCGACTGACTATTAGACTATTATGTGAGACCGAGGTATCACTTCAGACGAGCGAAAATAGTTCGGCATTATTAACTAAATTAAATTAGCTATAATAATTGTTACTTAAATAATACCACGTTTATTATATAACACAATACCTACTGAATAATTCAAATTCTGTTGAGTTCAATTAAATTTAAACATGATGTAAAGCCGAATGCAAGATTAAGTGAGACTATTAATGCAGTTATTAATTGACAGCGATAAATCATAAACTATTTTTAAATGAATAAATAAAACATTCATAGTAAATTGTTCATTTATAATTAATTTTATTTAAATTTCCTTTGAAACACTCAATTATAAATAAAAACAGCATATTTCTTATAATAACGCGATCGTTAATCGGAAAGTTAGAAGTCTGTTGACAGTTTTAATTCTATTAAAAGGCAGTATAGCGCAACTAGAATCTTGCATTTGGGAGGCTGTAGGAGAAAGTCTTTCTTGAAATACAGAATTAGAAGTAATCGCGAAATAAGGGATACAGTTAATAACTAGAATAATACTAATATGAAACTGATAACATATTTACATACAAATTATGTTTTACACATAATTTACGCCTGTCCAGTAAGTTTTGGGCCTTTTTTATATTATAGCGGACAATGGAGCAGGTGGCAAAATTGCTCTTATATGGCAAAAGAACACCACCGCTCATGGATAACCGCGAAGCATTCCGCGTATTTGTTTTGCTGCCGGATTTTTACGCCACTTAAGCGGCATTTTTAAGAGCATTTGATATCCTCACTCACTCAGCGAAACGTTAGAGGTACCGTTTCAAGTAAAACTATCATTTCACGCTGAGTATTCTGTTAGTCCTTGGCATGACTTCGGACGTGCCGTCCAAATTAGAGCATACGCATATGTTCCAGCATGGCTCTCCCACGCGTAAAATTCTATTTCTTTCATTTATTTTCTATTGAAACATTAAACTTAACATTATTATGTATCAATGGTGCATATGCAAATTTCAAATAATTTAGAACTTGATCTATGAATATTTAAAAAGATCATCATTATTATTTTAATTTAAAAATTTTGAATTTCCGTGTTTTTATTAAAGATGAGGTTTACAAAAACCAAGAAACATTTTCCTAGTGTTCCAATTAAGTTCGGAGCCTATTCACACAGTGGCAGCGCAGACGGCGTGATTGTCAATCCGTCGTGGTTGCTGTGTGACCTAAAATCTGAAATGCCGCAAAAGGTCACACTGAATCCAACAAATTTTAATGAATGGACGTGTGATTAGCTAGATTTTGTACGTACGGCAGAAGGAAGTGAAATGTTTTTCTATTTATAATTGCCTATGGGCAATGATAAATATATTACAATATATTTATCATTATTTTTAGTGTTCTTTTGTCTATTAGTAATATCAGTAATAACAATTTTAAATATAGACCCACTTTTATTTAAATGTTTATGTAAAATAAAAATTATAATGTGAAAATTATAAAAAATATGTGTTTAATTTAAATGCCTTCATTATCACATATTTATAGGAGTTTTATCTCGTTTAAAACAGTGTTATAATTTTTGTTGTGTCAAAATCAAACATTTATGACAATAAAAATTTTCGATTTCAAATAAGCCTTGAAAGAATTATTCTAGTTATTATTGAATTATTTATGGCAATATATGTAAACGTATACTAGTATAGGCTGTGATTTTCAAATACGAAGCTCAAACATCAACAAACTCAACTAGATCAAAGGCACCACACACATGAAAGCACAAAGACCAAAAACAAACCGTTATATTGCGTCGCTATTTTACCTCCGTTTTTCGTTGTTACAAAAATGAAAAACTATAATTGAACTAACCCGCATCTCAAATTCTCTTGATATTGGAATCAATTGTATATAGAGAATTATTAAATCTAAACTGAGTTTATAAAGAATAAACTTCAAATGTACAGGACTTATACAAAAATAACAACTTATAATAACCGATTCATTCTAGTCCTGAAAAAATCTTGTTGGAAAAAATTAAAGGAAGACTATTTAAAACCCTACGATACTAAGACATTAAGGATAGTTTACGTAAGAATTAGCAACTTTTCAAAAAATACTTTAACATTTGAAAAAATAAACCAAATGAGCTACAATGACAATCACAGATCGACAAACACGTAAAATGCTTGTATACAACACTTCTTTGGACGAGAGTCGTTCACTCTTGACAACGAGTGAGTGAAGATTCCGTGCACTATCCACAATAACTCATCATTCAAAACGTCATAGATCTCTATCCACGCCAGTTATGGACAATTGACACATCGATGGTGATATAGATGAAGAAGCGCTCTTTGTCTAATTGAATATGCCATGCATTACAGGATGTACGAGAAAAGAATATTAAGCCTTGTAGCTTAATGGTTACCAAATGCTAAATGGTTAAAGTGTACCATGAAGTGAGAGGTATCGAGTACGAATCGCGGTATGAAATTTATAAATTATAATATAATTTATAACTTATTTGGTCTCTGGAAGGGCTTGGCAGAGGCCATGCTAAAGCATATGAGGACGCACTAATTGATCTGGCTAGTCCGAAGTGATACCACGGGCTTACAGAATACTCAGCGTGAAACGGTACTTGTACTGTGTTTTTAGAGCATATCGAGGTCCTAAAAAAATGCCGCGTAAAAATCCGGCAACACAACCAATGCATAGACTATATCGCGACTATTTAAATTATTATTTTATTAAATACTTTGTATTAAACAATAAAACGATTCATTACATTACAAATTCAATGACGTCAATAAATCGTTTATGATATGTAATAACATTATTTAACATAATAACTTTTCTATATAGAAACTAGACATATATTTCATTGCAATGAATTATTATAAATATTTATTGAGGTGGTTTTCATGCTACAAGCTCTATTAATACGGACCTTAAAAATAGGAGCCATCTCTTTAGCGCTATTGAATAATAGACTGCTAGCTGTTCTTTCAATTTGGCCGTCTAAGTTAACAGCTACATATTTAATTAATAAACATACAAAATAAAAAAACTCTATAAACTACATATTGAACATTTATTTTGAACATTTATATTGTTCAAACTGTATAGTTTGAACAATATAAATGTTCAAAATCATATAAAATCTAAAGTATGCTTTTGATTGAAAATTTCAATGTGAAAATGTTCTTGAAGAACTCATCCAACAATTTCAAATTTGAATTTAGTGTTCTAACTGAATATTACGCTGTCATTATTAGTCGGCGTACGGTTTAACAAAACTTCTAT
>DWCF01005262.1:0-14610 GCA_018230265.1 Delias oraia
CGTAAGACGTCCACTGCTGGACATAGGCCTCCCCTTGGACTTCCATGAATACCTGTCGGAGGCGACCTGCATCCAGCAAAATCCAGCAACTTTACAAAAGATCTATTTAACTATTTCTGGTTTAACGTTTATAAAATAACTTATTAGAAACGTTAAATGAGAAAATTTCCCGAATTATCTATACGAAAATCTAGTTGAAAAATTGATTAAAGCTAACGCCGACCACACGCAAGTTAGTTCCTGGTAACGTCAAAGTTTCTCCAGGGGCTGGCGGGTTGAGTGGGGTGGTACGCCCCTTACCCCCGCGGGGGAAAAATGAACGCCGAAGACGGATCGGGGAAGTTTAAAATTAGACTCGCCGCGGGCGGGCTTGTTCTTTCAACGGATGCTGAACAATGCTTCCATCTCTACCTAATGTAAACTATTGTTTATCTTAGACATAAGATATTATCTTAATAGAATAAGCCAATATATATTCTTAAGTCTAATTATATAACATATAATAAAAACTGAATATTTCCAATCTACAAGAGATTACATTACATTTTGCACGCCGGAGAGCCACATTGAAGCATGATGGTGTTGCAGTTGTCCAAACGACGACCGTCTTATATTAGCAAGACCAAGACTGACCGTGTAAGACTTAAGCAAGAACAAGACTAAGCCTGCAAGACTCGCGCGTCTTGCAGCTATTTTTTGGCAGTGATTTTTGGAATTTCTCATTAAATCTAGTTGGTCTTTACTATGGCCATGTTAAGTCAATTTCAAAATGTTCCTATGCTGATAGGTTGTTATAAGATCTAAAGTAAACTTTAATAAATAGCAAGGCTCTTGCTGCAAGACCAATACCAAGTGTAAGACAAAGACAAAGACTGTCAAGCCTTGCATTTCGGTAACACTACCACGGATACTTAAACACTAGCCTATCAAACCATTCCAGAAAACCGAAGAAAATATACATAAAATTTTTGTTCATGATATATCTATTTATAAAATACAATTCACGTCTGTATATAAGATTGGCAATACAAAACAAGTCGGAGCTAATTTAAATGTTCTATTAAAACTTTGTGAAACGTGCTAAAAGCATTCACAACTTAAACAACGCGATGTGGTTTATATTAATCAAATCTTTGTATAGAAAATGCTTTAATCTTTATAGAAAACAGAATATATGTTAAAAATAAAATTATTTTTCTATAGTACTTGTATTGTGTTTCGCAGAGTGAGTGAGAATATCGGTAGTCCTTAAAAGTATCGGTTAAGCGTTGTAAAACGCCGGCAACCCAACCGATGCGTGGACTGTGGCGCATGTTTCGGCGGTGTTCTCTTACCAGATAGGAAACCCACCTGCTCCGTTGTCCGCTAAATAAATAAAAAAAAGCCTCGTAGTTAAGTAGTTTTAGTAGTCTATCATGAAGCGAGAGGTATCGGGTTCGAATCCCAATCCGGATAGTTTAATTTAATTTTTAAACTTTTTGGAAAGGTTTGACATTGGCCTGGCGAGTGTCTTAATACAGTCGCACCCATGGAAGGGCCATGCTGACGCACTAAAATCAATTATTTATGTCCGTTTTTTTTTAATGGTATAACGGACTACGGAGCAGGTGGGTGTCCTATATGATTGTGTTGCAGACTTTCACCACGTAAGCAGCATTTTTAAGAGCCTCTGCTATCCTCAATCTCACAGCGAAACACAGTACAAGTAGCGTATTAAGTATAACTACCATTTCACGCTGGGTGTACCGTAGACCCAGAATTTAAGAAGCGTAAAAAGTCGGCAACATAACTAACATACAGAAATTGCCAGCTCCGCTGAGGCGTTATCTTATATGTAATTAAAAACGTATAAAATGGCTCTTAATATAAAACTAACTTCCCATAGTAATATATAATCATTTATATATTATTTTGATATATATTATTTATTTAAAATTAATATAAAAATTAATAGTTTTCCTAACTAAAAATTAGGTCAGCTACACTACCCGGGGTGTGGAAACCCCTTTGGGGTGGCTCGGGACCGTTTTTCACATTTAATTTAAACTTCGCAACTGGTTTTAATAAATGGCGCACCAACCAGTCTTTCGTGTTCAGAATTTTATGCTACGCCAGCGAACCTTTCGGTTTTCGTGCAGATACTGCACGTAATGTGACCATGGTTTTTGGAAAAGAGAGGTTTGCCTTGTAGGTAAGTGGTTTTATAGGTTTACCATGAAACGAGAGGTATTGGGTGCGAATCGCGGTCCAGATTATGATAATTTAATTTATAATTTATTCGGTCTCTGGAAAGGCTTGACAGTTGACAAGCGAGTGTCTTAAATAGCTTCACATCCGTGGGAGAGCCATGCTGAAGCATATACTGACGCACTTATTCGGCCAGCTCGTTCGAAGTGATAAATTAGGGCGGCTCATTCGAAGTAAAGTCACGGGCTCACAGAGTACTCAGCGTGAAATGGTAGTTATACTTGAAAAGGTTATTCTACTGTATTTTTCCGAGTCAGTCAGGATATCGGATGCCCATAAATGCGTAAAAAGTTGGCAACACAACTAATGCGCAGACTGTGGCTCATTTGCCATGGGCGGCGGTATTAACTTAACGGAGACCCACCTATTCTGTTGACAGCTATACCATAAACAATCTTATGAAATCTCTAGGATGGGTTAAATCTGGGTTATTTTTTGAAACACATAATTACTGGCCACCTTATAAATGAATGTCGCCTGGGAGATGCGGGGCTTAGTTTGATCGCATAAAATTAGTTTTCGTGTTATGAGTCTAGTAAAAATTAATGCTACGTTTTTCAGTGGCAAAAGTTTAACATTTTCCTTGTATTTAATAATATGGAATATTTAATATGGGAGGGAAAATGTTTTTTTTAATGGTTATTATAGCATACACCGGATTAGGTGGTAAGAGAACACCACAGCCCATATACAACCGCGCCACAGTCCACGCATTGGTTGTGTTGTCGATTTTTTACGCCGCTTAAGCGGAATTTTTAACGACATTCGATATTTCCGATTTCACACACTCAGCGAAATATGGTAGAAGTACCGTTTCAAGTACAACTACCATTTCTCGCTGAGTATTCTGTGAGCCCGTGGTTTTACTTAGGTCGAGCCGGCACAATCGGTGCGTCAGCATGGCACTACCGCGGGTGAAAACAAGGTGACACTTCTTTCACACTGACAATTCTTTTCTTTAAAAAAATAAGCGTAGTTTAGCAGGTACTCTAGTTAATTTTAAATATTACAAATAAATATGGATATATTAAGGCAATAGGGGTGGATGCCGTGAGCCGTAAAACAAGGAGCGGAATATTAAAACGTTTATTCCTAGTAGGTACGCCATTAAAATTTGTAATTGCAGGATTAGACCGCCCAAGATTCCTCTATTTGCCGTTCATACACGTACATTCTTGTACACAATGTTCCCAAAACATTTTCTATGCAAAAAGTAGGATAAGGTATTTTTTTAAGGTACACCACATACAAAAAAATCATCTTATGTTATTATTAATGAACATTTATTTATTTAATACCTAAACGATTTATTTGTATATATAGCGGATAAAGGAGTAGGTGTGTCTCCTATATGGTAATAAAACAATGTCGGCCATGCATAACCGAGCCATAGTCCGCGCATTGGTTGTGTCGCCGGTTTTCTACGCCGATTTAAGCGGCTATAAGGACATCTGATATCCTTTCTAACTCAGCGAAACACAGTACGAGTATCTACCGTTTCATGCTAAGTATTCTGTGTCCGGAGTATCACTTCGGAGGAGGCGGCCCAATGCTTCAGCATGACTCTCCCACGGGTGAAAATATATCCGATTATAAAAATGTGTATGGTATTCCGTATCCCAATGTGTACAACAACCTGTAACTCGCAACGTGACTTCCATACGTCATGAAGCGAGGTCTCAAGATTATACGATTTGCGAAGGCTTTTTCGAAACGCCATGCATGCTTAACTGAAATAATTTGGAACTTATTTTGAAAGATTTAGAAAAAAGTATATAAATGAAATTAATTGAAAAAAAAGTGGTAGAGCGCCAGTTTTCAGCACCACGCACAAATAGAAGAAAAAGGCCAGATAGCAATATATGATTTTTTTGTGTGATAAAATATAATAAAAAAAATATTTGTAACATTTTTTATGCTATAGCGGACAATGGAGCAGGGGGTCCTTATATGGTAAGAGAACACCGCCACCCATGAACAACTGCGCCATAGTCCGCGCATTGGTTATGTTGCCGGCTTTTTAGGTCGCTTAAGCGGCACTTTTAAGGGCCTGAGATATCCTAACTCACTCTGCGAAACACAGTACTAATACCGTTTCACACTGAGTATTCCTTGAGCTCGTTGTATCACTTCGGACGATCCTCTCCAATAAGTGCTTCCGCGTATGCTTCAGAATGGCTCTCCCAAGGGTGCCTCAGTGTTAAGACATTTGATGGGCCATTTCAAGCCTTTCCAGAGACCGAATGAATTTCAATTCAACTATAATCCCTGATTCAAACCCGATACCTCTCGCATCATGTTAGACTTATTTAACCACTTAGCTACGAAGCTCTCTTTTTGTTATGTAAGCAGTGATTTTAATTAATTTTATGTATTTTTCACGTTATGTTTAATAAAGTTATAAAAAAACCAAAAACTCTTGGACCAGCCGTCTTGTAAGCAATCATCACAAATACCGGGTTCAAGCCCTTGAATAAAATTAATAATTTCATTTATATTATTAACCGCGCCATATTCAGCGTATTGGTTGCGTTACCCGCTTTTTACGCCACTTAAGCAATGGTTGTGCTGCCGACTTTCACACATTTTTTGACTAAATACATGAATAATATCGAAAATGGAAATACTTCATCTAAAGTTATAAACTGAAGCTGAAAATTTAATCTCACATAAACCTCACAGTGCTCGCTATAAAAAAACTAAAACATTCATAGCGGACAAAACTTTTTGCCCCCAACGCGGGGTGCACGGCCCCTACATAAATCTATACTAAGAAAACGCGACAGCACATCTTAGGTATATCTGTCTCTCTTTAGCTGATGCATACCCCTGCATCCAGAGCGAGAGGGTGCGAGGGCGACGTCTTAGCGAAAAGAAAAGATATCTCCCTCTCACTCCTCGCACCACCACAATGGAGAAAAGACGGTGGAAATTAAATAATACTTTGTCGTTAAAATTGAAGGGGGGTTTGTGGGTAGTTTGGAAAATTTTCGGGGGTGGAAAAAGGTATTGATTTTAGTGAGATTAGGTTGGTACGTTTTTGCTATTTTCGCGTGGATTTGCTTTGTTTAAGATTATATTACGGCATCAAGTTTGCTTGTTCTTCGTCTTTGCTGGCTATACGATCATTTTGAATTTATGCTTTCACTGTAAGAGTTTAAAGACTTGACCCCAGCGAACCCGGTCCTCGGTATATTAAAAAAAACTATTTCTTCTTAAAAAGGGTGGAGGTAGAAAGGTGATTTACTTAGAGTTATAATTAATAATACTAGATGACCCGACAAATATTGTTGGCCATATAAATTATGAAAGATATATGCTATCACGGAATCTTTATGGAGATCTGTAATTTTTACCTAGAATTCTATATACTCTTATCACGTACCGTTAAGGCAGCGTTCGTAAGAACTTGTTCCACCGTTTTTTCTTTGGTTTATATTGTAAGTCCGACCGCCGCTTAAAAGACTACTTGTAATGTAACTTACAAATAAAGCAGTTTCTTATTGGAATAATTTTCATGATCGGTTTAGATCCAGAAGTTACTCCCTACGACGAAACACACACACAAAATTTACTTCTTTATAATATTGGAATAGAATTAATACCAAATTATAAAAGTGTCTACAGTATACAAAATATTGACCGATTCTCAGATCGTGTGCGTATCAGTTATAGGTACCTACGCATATAAAATGTCATTAAAATTGGTTGAGTCCTTTCAAAGTGGTTTAGTAACAAATACCTACTTCAAGTACCTAATTCAAGCTTAATTTATTTATTATTCTGCTATTTTGGTGAATATGTAATGATAACCATTTGCAGTTAGCCTTTTATTAGAAACAGGACACCAACTCTGTCAAAAGAGCAAGATGAATAATACAGACATAGAAATGTGTCTGCTATGAAGCTGTAGACATACAAAATATTACAAGAATTGTCCTTTAAGTACGTACATAACGCTTAGAAAGTCAAACCATCAAATTCAAAAGGAAACATACTTTTCTGAGATTTTTATTGCATTTATTTAAAACTTTTAAATTTAAAAAATGTATCTAAAAAAATAATAAAGTAATAAATCAAGTAAAAAATGTATTTAAGAGATTATTGAATATACAAACTTAATTAATAAGTTTATTTAATATTATTTTCTTCAAGGATAACCTTGTTGACAACTATAGAAGCGAAATAGTCGTTTCGCCTCAGAATCGTAATCATTATCTCAGCTATTATTCTTCTCAATAAAATTGGCAATACAAAAGAGGGGGGGGGGACTTGCCCCCAAAGGCCGGGCAAATAAGCCATTAAAAGCGTTGCGACGCTGGAGCTATAAAATCTCTGCTTCTTGCCCCCCCTAACTCCCCAAACAGGGCTACCAATGTTGCTTTCATACGAAAAATTACTGGCAAATTGATCTGTCATTCCTATTTGTTGCAATTAAAACAGATATCAAAGATATATTAATTCATTTCTTATTTTGTTAATTACATCCGTGGGAGAGCCATGCTGAAGCATATGCTGACGAACTAATTGGATGGCTGGTCCGAAGTGTTACCACGGGATCACAGAATACTCAGCGTGAAACGGTGCTTCTACTGTGTTTCGCTGAGTAGGTAAGGATATCGACAAGCCAGTAACACAACCAATGCGAAGATTAATGCGCATTTCTCCATATGTGGCGGTGTTCTCTTACCACGCAGGAGACCCACCAATTCCGTATCCCACTGTACCATAAAATTTACAACTTTTAAATATTTTAGCTATGTTTTTAAATACGAATGATAATGTTTTAAATGTTTTTTATTACAGGTATTTATGCTGTTTAAAGGTAAAATTGAAAAGCCTTTAATTTCAATATAATTTTTTTATAGAATAGTGGACAACGGAACAGTTGGGTCTCCTATATGGCAAGAGAACACCGCCACCCGTGAACAACCGAGTGTTGGTTGTGTTTCCGGCTTGTTATGCCACTAAAGCGGCATTTTTAATGGCCTCCGATATCCTCACTCACTCTGCGAAACACAGTACGAGTACCGTTTCACGCTGAGTATTGTGTGAGCCCGCGGTATCACTTTGAACGAGCCGGGCTGAGTAATACGTCAGCATGCCTCTTCCATGGTAAAAGGGTATAATTTTGTAAGTTTATAAAAGTTTAGCGTCAACCCTATTGGCTCGCGATAAACTGCTTTCATACCGTCCTATAATTAAAATGGGTTGACGTTAGATAAAAGAGAAATTTGAATTCAATTTTGCTATTTTAATTAGCGTCTTGAGTATAAAACTATAATATTTGAAACAAAAGATATTCTATGTATCGTTTTAAATGTTCACTGTCAATTATATCAAATTTAAAAGTCAGAAGTTCAAATTAAAGTCAAATTCAAATTAAGTTAAATATAAAATAAAAAAAAGTATATAGAAGCATATTTAAACAACTGTCCGCCATAAAGCCGTCAGGACCGTATCACACAGCAAGTAGTCATTCACAAAAAACAACAAAAAAATCATATTTAAACAGATATTTATAAATCATTTAGAAGAAAATAAAACAGAATAAATAAATATTAATTTAGCAATTTAATATCTTGTATATAGCCTTTCTTATACAATGTGAGTGAGTGTATCGGAGGCTCGTGAAATTATATCGCTTAAGCGGCGTAAGTAACCGGAAATACATATAACAGTGGATGGTGGCTCCATGGGCGGCGTTCTTTTAGAATAAAAGAGACTCGCTTGTTCCGTTGCTCGCTACACTATTAAAAGCGATGATTTTGCGACGAATCGTGAACGAATTAAACGATATCTTATAGGTACTACAAAAACAATGAATGCATAAAAACAATATCTCATAAATACGTAGGGTTTTTTTAATTCAATAGTGAACAACGGAGCAGGTGGGTCTCCTATACGGTAAGAGAACACCGCCGCCCATGAACATCCGCGCCACAGTTCGCGCATTGGTTGTGTTGCCGGTAATTTAAGACGCTTAAGCGACACATATAATTATCTCCAATATCCTCACTCACTCTGCGAAACAGTAGAAGGACCGTTTCAGGTACAACTAACTAAATATCTTTAAACACTCTTAGCACCTACTCCATTGTCGGCTGTACCATTAAAAATATAGAAAGAGTGGATTGTGGCACGATTGTCCATGGGCGACGCTGAACTCTAACTAGACAGCAGACCCGCTTTCTTCTTGGCTAGCAATAAAAAAAATGTATTTTTTGTACCTACTATTACATCCTATTAATTTCGATTTAGGTACCTTTTCGTAAATAAAACTAAAAACGATGACAAATTAATAAACTTGTAAAGCCGATACAGGTTTTTGACAATCGGTCATAGAGCATAGAGCAACAAAGGGCCGTAAACAAATGTCATTAAAAGAAAACTGGAATTCCAAATTCGAAATGAAATCAGGATTTGTAAATCGAACTAGTTTGGAGCGCAACCGGACACGTGTCCCGCCAAATGGTTGTAATAAGGGTTTGAAACTAGTTCTCTTTTCCAATTCTGATAGTTTGAAAACTTGTTCCACGTTTTCCTTATCAAACCTGTTCGAAATTTGAATTCATTTTTTTCTATTATTGACAGCTTATTCAAAAATCGAATAATAGGAAACGGTTTTTTTAAATAGGACATGTAATTCCAAAAATTAAGACCATAGATTATGTAATATCGATGTGCCTATATCGAATATCGTTGAAATTTTTTTGTGGTTTAGCAGGACAATAGAATAGGTGGGTCTATTCTATGGAAAGATACCCGAATGCAAAAATGTACACCGCCCATGGACAACCACGTCATAATACGCGCTTTGATTGTGTTGTGTTCCCACTACGGCGTAGCTACTGTAAGAAATTTCGACTTCAGAACCAACATTTTTAGTATACTCGCCAGACAAATGCTAAGCCCTTCCAGGGGTTGAATATAAATTGCAAATAATTGAAAATTTACACTCGGACCGGAGATGGAACCCTATACCCCTCGAGGATCGCTTAGCTATGAGCTACTTTCAACTATTCTCTCTAGTATTGACTAGAGATTATTTTATATTGATAAAATAATGGTAAAATAACACTAAAACTATGAATCACTCGCAAAAATATATTATTTTTTATGGTACAGCGGACAACGGAGCAGGTCTTCTATATAGTAAAATAACACGGCCGCCCATGGACAATCACACCTCAGTCCGTGCATTGGTTGTGTTAACGGCTTTTTGCTGCTTAAGCGGTATACATTCAAGGATACCTCTGTTATCCTCACTCAGCGAATAGTAGTCATAAGTCCTACATTCAGTAGGTATAACGATTTCACGCTGAGCATTCTGTGAGCCCGTAGTATCACTCCCGACGAAGCGTTCCAATTTTTCAGCATATGCTTCAGCGCGACTCTTCTACAAGTAAAACTTTATGTATTTAGAACGTAGTAAACCGGAAGTGTTTCGTTATTAAATATGCATATAAAACATAGTTCACAACGTCGAGTTTACCCGCCCATAAACAAACTCAACACAATTAAATTGCTCAAAGTAGGTAATTTAAATAAATTTCCACCCTCGCGAACGCGCCATCTTGAAGGAAACACAAAGATGCTGAATGGTGAAATTTTCTTGTGTAATTTTCGCACCCGCCACCCACTACGCCACCACCAGCCTCACTTGACCTCCGCTCCGTTTCATTATATACAATAGTTAAAAGTTCTAATGCTAGCAGAGACTGCCTATTCTAAACCACAATAGAATATTTTAATCTATATTCTAATACCAATAAAAATTTATTTTTATTTTGATAGAGAACCATGCTGAAGCGTATGGTGATGCACTAATAGGGCCGGCTCGACCGAAGTGATACCACGGGCTCATATAACGGGAACGGTACTTGTACCGTGTTTCGCAGAGTGAGTGAGGATATCCGAGGCCCTTACAAGTGCTGCTTAAAAGTAAAACGCCGGCAACACAATTCGCGGACTCTGGCGCGGTTGTTCATGAGCAGAGGTATTCTCTTACCATATATACCCACCAGCTCCGTTGTCTGCTATACCAATAAAAAGTAGCCAAAAAACACAAATTTAATATGTAAAAAACTTATATATAATTGAGGTGTATCACATAATCAAGTCATGCATGCTTCAAGATGGCTACAAGCCGCGGGCATGAGTCCTACAAGAAAATTAGTTATTAAAATTTCACCGACGCTCGGAAATTTATCTCAAGTGAGTGTAATTCGATTGAGAAATGTTGATACTTGAAATTTTTTAATATTTTATACTAACATAAAAAAATCTGACTTGACTGAGTAGGTAATCTATTTTTTTTTAATTTAGGACCCACAATCTCATCCTGGCATGTTTATTATGAAATATTGATATTGAAAATTTTAAAATTTATGTAAGATGTAATTAATTTTATTTATTTAATATAATTTATGTAAAATATGTAAATGACTAACTGAAATTATAATCTTTTTGGATGATTTGGACATACCCGTGGGAGAGCCATGTTGAAGCAAATGCTGACGTACTAATTGGGCCGGCTCGTCCGAAGTCATACCACGAGCTCACAGAATACTCAGCGTAAAACGGTGCTTGTACTGTGTTTCGCAGAGTGAATGAGGATATTAGAGGTCCATAAAAGTGCCGAATAACCGGCATAAAAAGCCGTCAACACAGCCAATGTGCGGATTCTGGTGTAGTTGTTCTCTTACCATGTAGGAGACCCACCTGCTCCGTAATACGTTATAAAATAAATTAAAATGTTTCACTAATTTAATATAGTTATTATTATTATAATTAATATTAAGCTTTTATTAATAATGTTGAATTGTATACACGTGATATATTCATTTTTTAAAAAATATAATTCAAAATATTCTAGTTAAATTTACAGTAAAATTTATGGTTAATCTTTATACTGTTCTTGAAATTAGCTTAACTTAAAATATTTGTATTATTTAAAAAAAATAACCCTTGAGCTTCAAACTGTGTGAGAACTAAAACCGGTTCGGTCAAAATGACCACTCGGACCTCAAAGACAGTGAAGACGACCAGTGGTCAAAGCGTGGGAATGTGAAGGGTCAAAACTTGTTACTCAAAATTATCATTGTACCTACAAAAGATTGAAATCTACTGTCTTTTAACTGTCTTGGATTAACCTTGTGTGACCTCGGAGGGTCTTGCCGACCGGCTCAAAGGATCCCTGAAGCCGGTGGCCGTCATAATTATTCTCTACTTTTTTTGGTACCTATAGCTGTTAACGGAGCAGATGGGTCTCCTCTATAGTAAGAAAACACCGCAGGCAATTGACAATAGAACTAAATTCCGTGCTTTGGTTGTGTTGCCGCCTTTTTACGGTGCTTAAGCAATATAATTTCACGGGCTGTATATCCTCGCTCATTCAGAAACAACACGCTCACGCTGAGTATTCTGTGAGCTCATAATATTAGCCGGCCAAATTAGTGCATCAGCATATGCTTCAGCATATCTCCCACGGGTGGGACGTTATAAAGACATTGCCAAGCCATTGCCAAGCCAATCCATAATTAATAATTGCCGGTGGTATCACTTTGGACGAGCCGTCCCAATTCGTGCGCCAGCATATGCTTCAGCCAGGCTCTCTCACGGGTAAAAGTAGTTTATAGCATCTCTACTTGTATAATATAAAACTATATTATTTATATTTAAAAAAATACAATATATAGAGAAAGTAAAAGGATATTGGCGACAGGCCTAAACTTAAAATTTCTCGTATCTAGTGTTGCCCAAATGCAAGACCAAGACCAAGACCGCCTAATGTTAGTAAGACCAAGACTGACCGTGTCAGACTTGAGCAAGAACAAGACTAAGCCTGCAAGACTCGCGCGTCTTGCAGCTGTTTTTGGTGGCAGTGACTTTTGCAATTTCTCATTAAATCTTTAGATATATTTTATAAATCTGGTTGGTCTTTACTATGGCTATGCTAATTCAACCTCAAAATGATAGGTTTTTCTAAGATCTGAAGTAAATTTGAATAAATATCAATAGTCTAGTAGGTAATTGCAAGGCTTGCAAGACCAAGACAGGGAACGCAATAGAAAGACCAGGATCAAGACCAGGTGTATTAGCGCAAGACCAAGACTAAGCTCAGTCTTGTATTTGGGCAACACTACTCGTATCCCTTTGTTGCGAATGACCGTGGTCCAGTTAGACCTGTTGCTTTGACCTGTTTGATGAATTTAATAATGGCCTCAAAGTATTTCGTGTGTACGCTTCGTCGAATTTCATCGTTGTTCGCTAGTTGTATTTTGAGTACCTATTTTGAGGACATTTTATTATTAAATAAAATGTTTCTTTTGGTATTGTAAATCATCGGCAATCACGAACAAAAGTATCTCAAATTAAAAGCGAATTTTTAATTTTTAATACTGTGTTTCGCTGAGTGAATTTGGATGTTGGATTATCTTAAGAATGCTTTACCGGCCTAAAAGCCGGCAACACAATCAATGTGTGGACTGTGGCGCGGTTGTACATGGGCGGTGGTGTTCTCACCATATAGGACACCTTCTCCGTTGTCCGCTGTTACCATAAAAAATACTTTATTTCGCAAGTGTTTCATAGTGCTAGTGTTATTTTATCATTGTTGTAACTACTTAGAGTAAAAATAGTTGTTTATATATAATTATTTATAATTTATATTCGGTCCCTGTAAGGGCGTAGCAATTGTCTGCCGAGTGTCTTAAAAATGTTGGTTGTGAAGTCGGTTATTCATGGGTGGCGGTGTTACCTTACCATATAAGAGACCCACCTGCTCCGTTGTCCGTCATACTATAAAAAAATACAAAGCGTGTGTTACTAATATAACTTTAGTGATATAATTATTTCAAAGGTCTATTTAAGATCAAAAAATTATTACATATTTAGAACTTTGAGTACTTTTTATAACAGACAACTAAGCAGGTGTGTGTAGCACTGTGCTGGACGCCACGCTTTGGTTGTGTTGCCGAGTGTTTACGCCACACAGTGTTATAACTTAGTGAGGTTATAACCTCACTCACTTCGCGAAACTACATCTCATATATACGACTTTGGGACGTTCAAAAAAGGAACATATTATAAATGGCCGGCAACGCATCCGTGGTCTAACAAAGACTGAATGTGTATGTGGATGGAGGACCACTCATCCGAGGTGAGCCTTCTGCTTGCCTACGTTTTCATTATTACATTCATATATATTTAAATTTATTTATTTACTTGTAAATGTATTCAAGTATTAAATATGTAGATCGCGCTATGTAACGAAGACGCCTGTTAAAGTTTTCCGTGCTACTTTCGCGGCTCCACAGAAAGTTGTGCCCGGGCTCATTACCAAAGAAAAGCCTGACGTCCACTGAACATAAAAGCATTCATATCGATGAGTTTTGGAGAGATAAATTGTGTAGACTTTTACTTTCTTAAATGAAAATGTTTCTTTATCTAAAGAACTTAAACTTAAATATTTATAAAATTAAATGCGGGAAACAGATGTTCTTTTTACCGCCTTTTTTACGGTATAGCGGACGGAGCATATCCTATATGGTAAAAAAAAGAATGTTACAATCACTCACTATGCTACAATCCTCGCTTTGATTGTGTTGTATACTTTTACTGCCACTTCATCATCATCAGCCTATTCAAGTCTACTGCTGGACATAGGCCTCCCCCAAAGACGCCCACCTATTACGATTGAGCGATCTGGGTCTAGCGGTTGCCCGCGATCTTCGTGAGATCCTCTTTCCATCGCGTGGCGGGACGTCCCACTCTGCGCTTTCCGGTACGCGGTCGCCACTCGAGAACCTTTCTCCCCCATCGGTTGTCGGTTCGTCGAGCGATGTGGCCAGCCCATTGCCACTTCAACTTACTAATACGGCTTAATAATCCTCACTCAGCGAAATATAATACAAATACCGTTTTATGTTGAGTATTCTGTGATCCCGTGGTTTCAATTCGTACAAGCCGGCCATATTAGCGTGTCAGCATCCCGAGGCGCAGATTGTGGAGCGGTTGTTGGATGGCGGTGTTCTATCATACAAGAGACCCACCTTCTTATCCGGTTCATTATTCGCTATACCATAAAAAAGATCGTTTAATATCCTCACTGAAGAACAATCCCTACGCTTCCCGCCTTCGCGGCCTGGGGCGCTTATATTATACCTCCAGATAAGTTCTACTTATGTATGTGTATTGACAGCGTTAATATTTATTACGCCTTTGTTATCTATGACTTTGTCTTTGATACTTTTTATATAAGTATATATGATATATAATATCATCATCATCATCAGCCCATTTAAGTCCACTGCTGGACATAGGTCTCCCCCAAAGACGCCCACCCGCTGCGATCTTGAG
>DWCF01005263.1:0-14605 GCA_018230265.1 Delias oraia
AAAGGTTCTCGAGTGGCGACCGCGTACCGGAAAACGCAGAGTGGGACGTCCCGCCACGTGATGGAAAGACGATCTCACCTAGGTCGCGGGCAACCGCTGGATCCAGATCGCTCAAGATAGCAACAGGTGGGCGTCTTTTGGGGAGGCCTATGTCCAGCAGTGGGCTGGAATAGGCTGATGATGATGATAGTCATTGATATGATACTATTTAAATATTAGTAAGTAGAATAAGAAGATAATCTTATTTAAGGCATAGGCACCGCGCCTTGCGCTCGTCATTTTGCTTCATATAAATTATAACCGTTTTCAAACACGATATTAAAAATATTCCAGAGAAATGGCTGATATAAATGATCTTAGTTGTGATGTCGGACGACCGTGCAGTCTTGTTCTCGCTGATGGTTCCGTGTTTCAAGGCCGTAGCTTTGGAGCTCAAGTTCCTGTGGAGGGAGAAGTTGGTTCGTACAATTTAATTTATTTATAATTAATTACAATTTGAGATTTACCTACTTCTAAATATTATTATAATATAATCAACATATATTATTTATTAAGAAGCTCAACTAGGTTCTCGCCTTGTGCCATTAGGCGTTAAATAATAATAATAATACTCAGACTATTATTTACTAATTGCTTAATCAGTCATCTTAGCAACTTAGCCAAAGTTCAAAAGGAATTAGTACGATTGCTTTTCTGAACTATAAATAACCATTTTTTGAATGATAATAATATTACAAAATACAATGATAATCGTTCATAGAACTTTGTTCCATTTATTTTTAAAATGATAAAACTATTTGATGACATTAACTAGCATAATACTAAACATTAGTACAGTGATTTCTAAGATTGAACTTGTACACTTGCACTATTCTTATTATATATAATATATATATAATATGTTAAAAAATAAAATTAATTATTATCGAAACTTGTATTGCACTTTAAACCGGTTTTTTTTGATTGGCTAACTTGCTGTGCGTCCATATGGCCCATACAGCGTAACGCAGGCGGGAATGCCGTGAATTTAAATTATGTCCGCGACTGGCACAAGGAACCTCGGCTTGAGCCAACTCGGAAGAATGGGCCGCCTGAGTGGCCGGTCGATGGCTCATCGGAGTGAGTCTAGCGACAAAGATAGGTCCTCGCCTTCGTTCCTCGCGAAGGCGGTTGTTATTGCGGCCCCTACACAGAACCACAATTGAATCTGAAATCTGAATTTTTATTCTATATATTTTCCTTATTCTATTATAATTTCTTATTCTATTATTCATATATTTATTTTATTCTATTTATTATTCTCATCCGGAGCAATTCCATATGGTATATGTAATTATTATTATTTATTATTCATTAATATTTAGCGTTATAAAATATTTAGCCTTATTCTAGCGTTATTCATTAATAGCTTTTTATCAATTACTAACGTGGTTCATAAAATCGTGTATCGTTATCGTAACGGTACAAAATTTCAAATCAAATAGAAATCGAAAAAGAAGTGTTGCGGATGAGCGTACAGCTGTAGACTCTATAAATAAATAGAGATAATTTATACTTTTCAGTATTTCAAACTGGTATGGTGGGATATCCAGAATCCTTAACGGATCCTTCGTACCATGCTCAGTTACTGGTATTAACCTACCCTCTGGTTGGTAACTATGGAGTTCCCGATGAAAGTGACTGTGACGAACATGGATTACCTAGGTTGGTAATCTCATTGTATTATTTTTATAGGCTTTGAGAGCCTCGTAGCTAAATGGTTTTAGAAATCTACCATGAAGCGTGAGCTATCGGGTTCGAATCCCGGTCCGGACAATTATAAATTATAATTAAATTTATAATTTCTTCCATCTCTGAAAGGGTTTGTGGCCGGGCGAGTGTCTTAATACTGTCCCACCAATAGGAGAGCCATGATATAGTGACGCGCAAATTGGGCAGGCTCATCCGAAGCGATACGAGCTCACAGAATACTCATCGTGAAATGGTAGTTGTATTTGAAACGGTATTTATACCATGTTTCGCTGAGTGAGTGAGGATATCGGAAGCCCTTAAAAATTCTGCTTAAGCGGTTTAAAAAGCCGGCAACACTACCAAAGCGCGGGCTGTGGTTTGGTTGTCCATAATTGCCGGCGGTGTTCTCTTACCATATAGGAGACCCAAATGCGACATTTAATAAAATTATTATATTTTATTTATTAAAATATTTATTTATCTCGTTTTCTTTTCCATAAAAAATCGCTACACACACAATATTTTTAATTTCATTGATTAGTTAGCACATCTCAATTATGATTTTAAATTCCAGATGGTTTGAATCTACCCGCATATGGGCAGCAGCACTCATTGTAGGTCAAGTTAGCACGGCGGCGTGTCATTGGCGGGCGAAAAAATCATTGGGAAAGTGGTTGGCCAGTAATGGTGTACCTGGATTATGTGATATAGATACTAGAGCTCTGACAATCAAACTTCGAGAAGGTGTGATGTTAGGTAGAATTATCCAAGATGTGCCGCCATTTACGGCTTTGCCACCTCTGAAGGACCCCAATACAAGGAACCTGGTTGCAGAAGTTTCTATAAAGGTACTTGGTATTTCCTTTTTATATAATATTCATAATACTACAATCATAGAAGCAATAAGTCGCAATAAGAAAACCCCTGTCTGGTAGTAGTTAGTTACATATTTATAATTTTGAATACCTGAGTACAAAGTTAAGCAATATTGTTTTTGTAGGAGCAACGAGTTTTTAATCCAAACGGAGATATTACAATCATAGCTGTTGACTGTGGTTTAAAGTACAATCAAATCAGATGTTTGGTTAAGAGAAATGCAAAAGTGATATTAGTGCCATGGAATCACAAATTTGATGAATCGGCGAAATATGATGGTATTTTTATAAGCAACGGACCCGGTGATCCAGAAGTTTGCAAGGTCGCAGTGGATAATTTGCGACAACAACTTCAAAAACAAGATAAAGTAAAACCAATATTTGGTATTTGTTTGGGCCATCAATTACTAGCGACTGCTGCGGGATGCAAGACATATAAAACGCGGTAAGAAATACTTGTAATAATATTCATAACTAGGATTGTTATGAAATGTCGCTATATTTGTCTTTCTATATAAAACACCTATTTTGTAGATAAATAATATAAATCTCAATTACTAAAACTAATATTGTAACTTTAGTATAAATTAAATCAAATAATGTATGTTCATTTCAGATATGGAAACCGTGGACACAATTTACCATGTACGCACAATGGAACTGGCCGTTGTTTCATGACTTCTCAAAATCACGGATTTGCTGTTGATGCTGATACTCTAGCTGAAAACTGGGATATTCTATTCACTAATGAAAACGACAAAACAAATGAAGGCATCTTTCACAAAACCCTGCCATACTTCAGTGTACAATTTCATCCTGAACACACAGCGGGCCCTACTGATCTGGAATGTCTTTTTGATGTCTTCATTGACCTAGTCAAGCTATATAAAGACAATAAACAAGCACAAGTCAATGAATTGATTACAGAAAAACTAAAATATACGCCTTTACTCCATGATAGACCGAAAAAAGTATTGATTTTGGGATCAGGAGGACTTTGTATAGGCCAAGCTGGAGAATTTGATTATTCTGGTTCCCAGGGAGTTAAAGCTATGCAAGAGGAGAAAATTCAAACGGTTTTAATAAATCCTAACATCGCTACTGTTCAAACGTCCAAAGGTTTAGCTGACAAAGTCTACTTCCTTCCAATCACTCCCGAGTATGTGGAGCAGGTTATCAAAGCCGAGCGGCCTACTGGAGTACTACTAACCTTTGGAGGACAGACTGCTCTCAACTGTGGTGTTGAGTTGGAAAAAAATAAAATCTTCGACAAATACAACGTCAACGTATTGGGTACTCCAATACAATCGATTGTTGATACGGAAGACAGGAAGATATTCGCCGAAAAAATAAACTCCATCGGAGAGAAAGTTGCACCAAGTGCAGCAGTATCATCAGTGGAGGAGGCCTTAGCCGCAGCTATACAAATTGGGTACCCAGTAATGTCACGATCTGCCTTCTCACTTGGCGGGTTAGGATCAGGTTTCGCGAACAACGAGGAGGAGTTGAAAGTACTCGCACACCATGCCCTATCACATTCCGAGCAACTCATTATAGATAAATCTCTTAAAGGTTGGAAGGAAGTTGAATATGAAGTAGTAAGAGATGCATATGATAATTGTATTACAGTCTGTAATATGGAAAACGTAGATCCATTGGGAATTCATACAGGAGAATCTATTGTGGTTGCTCCTAGCCAAACACTATCTAATCGTGAATATTACATGTTACGAAACACAGCCATTAAAGTAATAAGGCACTTTGGAATAGTTGGGGAATGTAATATTCAATATGCTTTAAATCCCAATTCCGAAGAGTTTTATATAATAGAAGTTAACGCAAGGCTATCTAGAAGTTCTGCATTAGCAAGTAAGGCTACAGGATACCCTTTAGCTTATGTTGCTGCAAAGTTAGCTCTTGGAATACCATTACCCATTATTAAAAATTCAGTTACAGGCGTAACTACGGCTTGTTTTGAGCCAAGCTTAGACTATTGTGTGGTCAAAGTACCAAGGTGGGACTTAGCTAAATTTAATAGAGTCAGTACAAAAATTGGAAGTTCAATGAAAAGTGTAGGTGAAGTTATGGCCATCGGCAGAACCTTTGAAGAAGCATTTCAAAAAGCTCTGCGCATGGTAGATGAGAATGTAAATGGATTTGATCCATATATCAAAAAGGTTAATGACAATGACTTAAGTGAGCCTACAGACAAGAGGATGTTCATATTAGCAGCTGCATTAAAAGTTGGTTATTCAGTAGATAAGTTATATGAACTAACAAAAATAGATCGATGGTTCCTAAATAAAATGAAAAACATTATTGATTATTATGGTATACTGGAACAGATTAATGGATCTATGACGCCGGAAATATTGAAGCATACAAAACAAATAGGATTTTCAGATAAGCAAATCGCTGCAGCTGTTAAAAGTACAGAACTTGCTGTTCGAAAATTAAGAGAAGAATATAATATCACGCCTTTTGTTAAACAGATTGATACTGTTGCAGCTGAATGGCCTGCTTCAACCAATTATTTATACTTGACTTATAATGGCTGTACACATGATTTAGAATTTCCAGGAGAGTTTACTATGGTTCTTGGATCTGGTGTGTACAGAATTGGCAGTTCGGTGGAATTCGATTGGTGTGCTGTAAGTTGTTTAAGAGAGCTAAAAAATCAGAATAAGAAAACTATAATGGTTAATTACAACCCTGAAACTGTGAGTACTGATTATGATATGAGTGATCGATTATATTTTGAAGAAATCTCCTTTGAAGTTGTTATGGATATTTACAACATCGAACATCCGGATGGCGTTATATTGTGCATGGGAGGACAGCTACCGAACAATATCGCTATGGACTTGCATAGACAGCAAGCAGTTATATTAGGAACATCGCCAGATATGGTAGACAATGCCGAAAATAGATTCAAATTTTCAAGAATGTTAGATCGCAAGGGAATATTACAACCACGATGGAAAGAACTTACAAATTTGGACTCAGCTTTTAACTTTTGTGAGGAAGTTGGCTATCCGTGTTTGGTTCGACCATCTTATGTCTTGAGTGGTGCCGCAATGAACGTAGCATATTCAAATCAGGAGCTAGAAACGTATCTGAAATCAGCAAGTCAAGTGAGTAAAGATTATCCTGTAGTCATTTCGAAATATATACTCGATGCTAAGGAAATTGATGTAGACGTTGTAGCTTCTGATGGAATTTTACTCTGCATGGCTGTTTCGGAACACGTTGAAAATGCAGGCGTTCATTCAGGTGACGCGACACTAGTTACACCTCCACAAGATATAAACAATGAGACCTTAGAGAAGATAAAAGACATAGCGAGAATAATTGCAGAGACCTTGGATGTTACTGGACCGTTTAATATGCAACTTATAGCAAAAGATAATGAGCTTAAAGTGATTGAATGCAATGTTCGAGTATCGAGATCATTTCCATTTGTTTCTAAGACGCTTGATCACGATTTCGTTGCAATGGCCACCAAAGTTATACTTGGGATTCCTGTAGAGCCTGTGGATGTTATGTCAGGATGTGGAAAAGTCGGCGTAAAGGTTCCACAGTTTTCTTTTTCACGACTCTCGGGGGCTGATGTAACTTTAGGAGTTGAAATGGCTTCCACTGGCGAGGTTGCTTGTTTTGGTGAAAATAGATATGAAGCTTATTTAAAGTCGCTAATGAGTACTGGATTTAGAATACCTAAGAAGGCAATCTTGTTGTCCATCGGTACATACAAGGTAATATTAATTATTATATTTATTTGCTACATTTGTAATATACACGTACAATTCCTAGATTTAATATTAAACTAAATGTATAACTTAAATCTAATTTTTTCAGCATAAAATGGAATTACTGCCAAGTGTGCGAATACTAAAAAAACTGGGATATAAATTATATGCTAGCATGGGTACGGGAGATTTCTACACTGAACATGGAATAGACGTAAGTTTTTTTTAATCAAATATAAAAATCTCACTTCTCTGTTAGTATTGGTAGCTAAATAGAAGTTTATTTGCTGAGGTATACTCAATTTATCATTATTTTAAGTAACAATTAAATCGGTAATTGCAGGTGGAAAGCGTACAATGGACGTTTGACCATATAGGAGACCTAGACGATGATAGATCAGACGGAGAATTGATGCATTTAGCAGACTTTATGGCGAGACGCCAATTGGACCTGGTTATCAATTTACCAATGAGGGGTGGAGCTCGTCGAGTATCCTCGTTCACTACGCACGGGTATCGTACTAGACGTCTAGCAGTTGACTATGCCGTTCCCCTTGTTACTGACGTGAAATGCGCCAAACTCTTAGTACAGGTAAGCCATTGGTTTAATATCGAAATAAATACTATGAAATCACCGTTGAACTAAGAATGTTTTTAAATCTACTGGGCTCGTGTATACTAAGAAGCCAATAATATTTGATCGTTTTGTTTACAGGCAATGTTTAGATGCAGCGGTGCCCCACTGATGAAAACACATACGGATTGTATGACATCCAGAAATATTATTAAACTACCTGGTTTTATTGATGTCCATGTTCATGTAAGAGAACCTGGTGCAACTTACAAAGAGGATTTCGATTCATGTACCGCGTCGGCACTTGCTGGTGGTATAACTATGATTTTCGCCATGCCAAACACAAACCCACCTGTAATTGATCGCACTTCATTTGATTATGTCTCCGCTCTGTCCAGAGTAAGCGCTCGTTGCGACTATGCATTGTTCGTCGGTGCATCCACAAGTAATACAGAGAGCGCAGCCGAGTTGGCACCACAAGCTGCAGCTTTGAAAATGTATCTAAATGAAACGTTTACAACTCTTAAGCTTGATGATATGACTGTTTGGCAAAAACACCTACAAAATTGGCCTAAGAAAATTCCCATTTGCGCTCATGCAGAACGAGAGAAAACTGGAACTATAATCCTTATGGCTTCTCTTCTCGATCGACCAATTCATATTTGTCATGTCGCTAGAAAAGAAGAAATTATGATAATTAAGGCTGCAAAAGAACGAGGATTAAAAGTTACCTGTGAAGTATGTCCTCATCATTTATTTTTAAGTACGAGAGACATCGATAACATCGGCAAGGGCCGTGCAGAAGTACGACCAGTTCTATGTAGCCCTGAAGACCAGGAAGAATTATGGAAAAATATGGACATTATTGACATTTTTGCAACAGATCACGCTCCACACTCCGTTGAGGAGAAAAATTCTGAGAAACCCCCACCAGGTTACCCTGGTTTGGAAACAATTCTGCCTTTGCTTCTTAATGCTGTCCACGAAGGGCGTCTTACCATGGAAGATTTAATAAATAAATTTCATAGAAATCCGCGAAAAATATTTAATTTACCAGAGCAGCCGAATACATACGTGGAAATTGATATGGATTACGAGTGGACGATTCCTGAAGCCATGGAATTTACGAAATCCAAATGGACCCCATTCGCAGGTATGCATGTTTGCGGGTCAGTCCATCGGGTCACTTTGCGCGGTGAAATTGCATACGTGGAAGGACAAATTTTAGTACCCCCAGGATTTGGACAAAATGTGCGTGATTGGCCCGCTCCCAAAAAGCAAACTTTCCCTCTTTATCCAATTGAAAAATTAGAAAAAGAAACAAGCCGTCCCAACTCTGCTCTAGATTTCCATAGCTCATTAGATATCAGTAAATATAGCGAATACGAATTAGATCAAACAGAAGCAAGCAAGGCGGAGAATAAACTTAATGTACATTTCAATGAGAGCACTGGACTGAGAAGCGCGTCACCTTTACCACCACAAACATCATCAAGACAGCGATGCGATAGTTCATCTTATTACAATCCACCTCAAACGACGTCTCAACGCCAGCGTAGCGACTTGTATGGAAAAAATATTCTTACTGTTGATTCATTTAGTAAAGACACGTTAAATGATATCTTCAATTTGGCTCAGTATATGAAAACAAGTGTTAGTAAGGGTAGATGTCTCGATGATTTGCTAAGAGGAAGAGTGATGGCCTCAATTTTCTATGAAGTTAGCACTCGAACAAGTTGCAGTTTTGCTGCAGCCATGCAGCGACTAGGTGGGTCAGTAATTCACACAGATGCTACAAATTCGTCAGCTAAAAAGGGTGAAACTTTAGAGGATAGTGTAGCTGTGATGGCCAGTTATTCAGACGTCGTGGTTCTTCGTCATCCTGAACCTGGAGCCGTTACTGTAAGTAGAATTAATATATATATTTTGGTATTTCCGAATTAAGAATAATTATATAGTGAGACAAGTCTCGTATTAATTACTAACCCAAATAATCTAATCTAAAAACTTATTTATTAATGTTGTTAATTTGCAGCGTGCTTCAAGGCATTGTCGTAAACCGGTAATAAATGCCGGAGATGGCGTAGGCGAGCATCCAACACAAGCATTACTGGACATTTTTACTATAAGAGAAGAATTTGGTACTGTTAATGGTCTCACTATTACCATGGTTGGCGACTTAAAAAATGGGCGCACAGTCCATTCTCTGGCTAGATTACTAACATTGTATCAAGTTCAGCTGCAATATGTAAGTCCTTCGGGTTTGGGAATGCCGAAACATATAATGGATTACGTGGCATCAAAAGGCATTACTCAAAGAGTGTATGAGAAATTAGAAGACGTTCTAGCTGAGACACATGTACTATACATGACCAGAATCCAGCGAGAAAGATTTGAAAGCCAAGAAGAGTACGAGAAGGTACAAATAACATTTTATTAAAATTATATTTCAGTCAAGTAGATCTTGCCAACTGAAACATTTATCGGTTTTCCTGAGATGCGACCTCAGGCCTGCCTGTGCACCTGTGCTTATAACAAGTTTTTGTATTTTTCTAGATCCGTGGTTTGCTCGTTGTTACTCCACAACTCATGACCCGCGCTAAGCGACGTATGGTTGTTATGCACCCCTTGCCACGAGTTGATGAAATCTCACCAGATTTCGATACAGATCCACGCGCAGCCTATTTCAGACAGGCCGAATACGGCATGTATGTGCGTATGGCGTTACTAGCTATGGTAGCCAGCGTCAATCCTTTGATTTAATGTGTTAATTTTATTTTATAATATTATAATACTATTACTACAATAAAATACTATTTTTTAAATTTCTCTATTTATTTCATTTTCACATTATATACAAATTATTTAACATGCAATTTTTTAGAAGGAAAGTAAGATAAGAGTATTAATATTAGAGATAATTATTATCTTCGGTCTACTAAATATTGAATGCTATATTGTTTTTCTAAATTAAATGCTTTTCAAAAAGTATTTTTTGGACTTTCTGTCTAAGCTGCTTTTAAATTACAAAGAATAAAAATAGAAGTTCGAATTATACTTTATATTATATTAAGGCGAGATTCTAGAACATGATTGTTCCATAAGTAAAAATTATATAAATTTAAAAACAAGGGCCCAAAGGCTATGAAATATTAAAAAATAAGACCAACGTTGATACCATAGAAATAAAATACTTATATGAAATAGTAATTTGGTTTCATTGTTCAAATAGAGGAAGCGGTATGTAACAACAGTTCCAAGGGATTTTAAAAAATAACGAAATTTCAATTTTACTTAAATCAGATAAGGCCAACTTGACATCACTGTGGCAATCACTGCATTTTAACTGACCTTCAAAATGTCGAAAAGGAGGTTATCAATTCGTGTATTTTTTTATATCGTCGCATAAACATTCCTATTGATTAATTAATTTTTTTGAAGAACATAAATGCAGGAAAACAAAAAACTAAAATTCTAATGATTTCTATTAAAATTCATTAATCTTAAGCACCTTTGTTCAATATATTTTAGTTCAAAAAGTCTATTAAATGGTTGTAATCAAAAATTTTAGAGATCCTAATCCTAATTTCTTTACACTATTCACAAACATTCTACTTCTGTAAAAATGTTACAATTTTAATATTTTATAACTTTGATTCCTCCAAGCCACCTTCTTCAACTAATTGAGCTTTATCCCGAGGTTTGCTTTGTTCCACATGAACGTCTACAAATGTGAATGGTGGTGTAGGGGGGTGATCGATTGGTGAATCTTGATTATTTATTATATGCTCAAACCGTGGTCGCTGCTTCCGCACCACGTTTGCGCGAACGGAACGATCGTGTTCACGAACAGACACCTTGTATCCAACTTGATTTGCTAACTTTCGCTGGCAATCCGCCAGCTTGTCACGGATGATATGGTCGTATTCATAAGCCGATGCTTCACCAGCAGGTTCATCGTGCAGAAGTATGGACAGTCGTCTAGCTTGCTCTAAGTAAATTACCGCTTGTCTTATGGCGTCAAATTTTTCACTCGATCGTGCCATTGCAATAAAACGGGAAATGAAAAATTCAAATACTAAACGTCTTCGTTCGGTGTCCATTTTCGCCGGCAAAATTATCTTGAAAAAAAGAATTATTGTTTAATCAAACAAAATTATCACGATATTGTTATATCAGATCCATTAATATCTGCATATTCAAATAATATCAGCGAAAGCTAAGGAGCACTAAGTAGGTATATTAACAAATTATATCATGAGACCATACATTTTAAAAAAACAAATCATGAATATTATATACGTAATCGTTTATTTTTTATATTATCGATGGCAAACGGGCAAGAGGGGAAGCGGCCCTCCGCCCATGGATACCCCCAGTCCTTGCAGAGCCGCGGGTGCGTTGCCGGCCTTTAAGAAAAGTGTACGCTCTTTTCTTGAAGGTCCTCAAGTCGTTTTGGTTTGGAAATACCCCTTTTGGCAGCTGATTCCACAGAGAGGTTGTGCGTGGCACAAAATGCTTTAAAAAACGCTAAGTTGTGGGACGACAAACATCGAGGTGAAAGCGATGAAACTTTACATTCTGCCTCGATGTTCGATGGTGAAATTAAGCAGCAGGTATCAATCAAATCAAAATGCTCTTCTGAACATTCCCCGTGATGGATACGGTAGAAGATGTTGAGTGAAGCAAAATCTCTACGCAACGGCAAAGAGTCGAGCCGAACGGAAGTAATGTTAAATGTCTACTTACATTTTTATTTATTTCTTTGTATTCTTTTTCTTTTCCCTTTTCCCTTGCTTTCTTCGTGTTTAAAGGTGCCTTTCTTCTTTCTTTAATTTGTCGTTGCATTTCTTTTTTCCATTGATAATGTTTGTCTTGGAGTTTCGCTTTATCCCAAATGTTGTTTATATTTTCATCTTCACTGTCAGAAGATTCGTTGTTTGCGGGAGGCGTATAAACTGACAAATAGGGATTTATAATGCGCAATGGATTTTTACACGTTAAGATTTCATATAATTTGCGTGTGTTAAAAGGTGGATAAAAATCTTTCTTCATGTATTTCAATTTATCTAATGCATAAAGCAAATGCATCACTGGTGCCTCTGAAATGTCAGCTAACTTTCGTTGTACCTTTCGAAGTAATGGTTTGGGTACACTTTCAAATTCGTTGCAATTATCGATAAAATAGTTAGGAAATCGTGAACGACGGAAATGGAAATAAAAATTTCGCAAGAAATAGCGAAGCGTTTCTCCCAATCTGTCCTCTGGCCACTTTGCGTAATTATCTTCACATTGCCAAAATAAATGATTTTTTATATGACTTGCATCGATACCAATTTTTGATGTTTCGTTTTCAATGAAAGTCTTGTGTAATGCAAGCATGAACAAGTAACACCTCATATGTGAATGGGCTAGACAACTTTCTAGATATCTCTCAGCCGCCGGAAATATTATTTTCCATTGCAATTTTTGATTGGGATTTAATCCTCTCTTTGGGCGAAATCCCACCGGTACCAGTAAGCACCCGAAATCAATAGCTTTGCTAACCATGTACTTGGTCGGCCACTGATAGCTTAAGTTGGTTCGCGGATTTTGTATTATTTTTCTTTCTCGAATGATCCATTGATTTGCAGCGTTGGGCCAAGCCGCGAGCAATGCTGGCAACACTTCGTAACTAATTTTTGATCCATTTCTAATAGTATCACAGTATATGCTGGCACCTTGAGTTAATGCGTTTTTAATTTCTTCTCTCTGAAATCCCAAACCAGACCCAAGACCAACAGTGAAATCGTCCACAAAATCATTCATAAAATTTACTGAGTTGAGATATTGATGCGTGTTGTAAAGAGTCCTCGTAAGGGATAATTTAGAAGTAGTATCTGCTTCTTCTTCTTCGTCATCACTCCAATCAAAAGCTTTTTCATTAACGGTAATCCAACATTCTTCTGACAATATTCCAGAAGATGCTGAATCTCTTAATTGGTCACCAAGAGCTATTTTCTTTGGAGTCGTCGATTCAATAATAGTAGTATAACCATAATCCGATTCTGTTTCACTAGATTCTGTTTGTCGACTTGAATTTGACCGATAGCCAGAAGTTTCGGTATCCTCAGCCGTGTTAATATTTTCGAGGGAACTGCTAGAGACTAACGTTGTAGAAACTTCGATTGGGTTTTTTAAAATTGATTTTCTTGGTTTAATTGGCACTTCATTATTCCTATCTTTGTAAAAGTTTTTTTGATTCTGAGTAATGCTTAAACTTTTTCGCGGGGTATTTTTGATATATCTTTCAGGAGAAGCACTTCTCTTTAGGCCTTCAGGTCTTACTAGAAGTTCTCGATCTTTAACAAAAGAATGTGAAACATCTGAAGCATTTGACTCTTTCTCAGAGTCAGTATAGATACTATCATCCGAGTCTGACTGACAATTTTTAATCAGATCTGCTTCTTTTGATAGAGTACTCTCTAATACTTCTAATTTCTTCAGTTTAACAAAGCCTGAAAACACAATATATAAATAATAATAATACATTTTTTTTTAGATTTACTGAACTAAAACGTTTCATTACCCGGTTCGTTGCTATCTTCGATACGTAGTTTGTAAAATGGTGCGTCAAGTACAGCACAATAATCAGAAGTGTCTCCGGGTTCGCTAGCCTCTACGTTATCGTAAATAATAAATAATCTCGGTGCTGCAAGAGGTTGTAAAAGATCTTTGCTTTTTTGGTAGCACACGTACTCTTGAACACTTTCTAACAATCTATCTGCAAAAAAGACGTGTTTGTGCCTGCGTACCATAGCTGCATCCATTACATGTTGTCGTTCACTTGAAGGGTTGTTTTTCAGGAACTGAACTTCCCTGAAATAAATAAAAATTAATAAAATTTGAATTTATATACATGTTTAAACTAATTCAAACAAAAGACTTTCATAAATACATAGTCGCTTCCAAATAATTATTTTAGCTATTCTCTCATTAAGATTAGTGATAAATTATCTGATAAAGAGACTCTAAGGGCACATCAATCTTATTATGACAAACGATTAAAAAAATTAAAATATTTTTTAAGAAAGTTATCAATTTAAAAAGATAGATTGAAGTGAGCAAACGTGATTTATAATAAAAAGAAATCAGCGCTAATTATATTTATGATAATCATATCAAAGTAAGTATGTTCTTGAAACGTTATCATTTTATATCCGTTACTAAAATGACAGTCTATGTCGGAATACTTCTTTATAGAAACAGTCCATACTCTGTGCTATCTTAAGTGCTCTTCTAGTCATACTCTAATAAAATCTTAACTCCGCTTTATCGTGAGATTAATGATACAAAGTTACCTTTTTGAGTTTCTTAGCAATTTTTTTATACAAAGTCACTTTTCCACTTTACATTACTATTGTAGAATACATAATTTTAATATGATAATTTAGAATCCCTTGATTCGTGACAAAGAAGATATTAAACGGATGAATAGACTTGTTAATAGTAGGTAAGATTTAAACCCAGCGGAGTTTTAAATGTATCCAAATCTACTGTTTATTTAAGAACCTAAACTATTTTATTACAACTAAACCACACATTTGTCTTAACTAAAAGCAGTATTCCGCCGAAATATCCGAATTAATAAACATAGCAATTAGCAGCGTTCTAAGTGTGCAATGTGTGATTAGTAT